>APFE030369990.1:4360-43500 GCA_000404065.3 Pinus taeda
TTGAAGATCTTTGCCGAGATAGACCGAAGAGAGCCCTCTCCTGCCCCGTAGGGCTAGCTACGAGGCTAAGTGGTTTGATGTTGCCTTGGAGTTTACCTTTTTCAGCCTGAGGTGAAATTCCAAGCGCTAACAGGGCCTTCAGTCTTATTTCATAATGATGTTTTTCTTGCCTTTTATAGTAATGAAATGTACCATTATACGATTAGTCATTTTTCTGATCGATGGCCCAAGTGCATTTGCAAGGGTGTTGAATTAATACAATGTATGATGAGCACATAGATTTGATAAATTGCAATGCTATGCATTAAAATGCACAAAATTCATGGAAACAACTTGAAGTATACCATAGAGACATTATTAATTGGTCATACAAAATTTCAAGGAAATTTAATATAACAACACCTTTGCATGATTCCCTAAAGTAAGTCAGGGTCGAGGCTTTTCTCTATTGACCAAGTTCTTTCACTATCCACTCTCGCCTCTCGACTTCACGAGCAAAGTGGGAACACAATAACGCAGTGGAGAACCAAAGGTTTAGCTATAAATATTATGTTTCCCTAGGCTTATATTTATGTGATTCTATTTACTTATATTTGTACAGTAATGTTCAATGTGCTTGTTGTAGGATAATTCCAAAGCATACACAATTCCCAAAGTAGGTCAGGGTCGGTTTACTCCTTCCTATTTGCAGAAATCTTGCAGTTGATTTTTTTGACTATCTAATAATTGACGACCCAAGTGTATTTGCACGGGTATTGAATTAATAAAATCCCATGCATCAAAGCACAATTAACATCAAATGAAAAAAAAATGAATATCCTTTCTGCCTAGGTGGTTCAGTCTCCTTGGTGTTAGTGGTAGTATTTAGGTCAAGTACGAGTCAAAGTTGACATTATCCATGAGGGCAGCCACTTTCGTTGTTTCTTGGCCTGACCCCTGACCTCTAACCTAGTCGAGGTCAGTGCTCTTTGTTGATGCATCGACCTGGGTGACCCTGGCATATTCCCGGCTGCGAACATATATTATATTATTATAATATATATATATATATATATAATATATAATATATCATATAATTATATTATATAATATATATACATATTATATATAATATCATATATATATATATGATATATATAATATTATTATATATATATATATATATATTTATATAATCACAATTTATATTATTATTGATTATTTCTTATATTTGTATTCATTTTTATAAATAATTTAATTATCTTATTTTCACAACAAATAATAAAAAATTTCCCAAGTCGCAGTGGTTCAGTGGCCCATGTGGCAATGATAGTATTTAAATAAAGGAGAAGTTGGAGTTGATGCTAATCATTGTTTATGAGTCTGACCATAACCTCTGACCTAATCAGGGTTAGTGCTCTTCCTTAGTGCATCGACTTGCTTGACCAAGGCGTATTCCCGATTATGACTATATATATATTATCAATGTGGCATTAACACATTAGCACAATTGGGAGTATCCATCTGAAAGCCTTGGTGGAGTGGGGCATATCCATGAGTGGGCCTAGTTTTAGCTGAGTACTCCACATGGCACTATAACATTGTGACAAGACCATCCATCATCTAGATGGAAATGCCTTAGTGGCCATGATGGAAGTAGTCAGTTCAAATCCTAGTTCGGGTCGACCCTATCCATTGGAGCAACTAGCTTTGTTATTTCTTGTCTTGACCCTTGACCTTCGACCTAGTCAGGGTCTGTCCCTATCGTTGGTACATCGTAGTCAGCATCAGTCCCATTTCTTTGTGCATTAATGTGCTTAACTGTGTGTCATTCCCAAATGCGACTACGTCTCAATGCTCGACGCTTTGCTCATTTATTTGTCTCGGGAAATTTTCCTGCTTCTAGTTTAGTGCTTCTTCCACTACATAGCAATAGGGTTATCCATAGTTTTCCAATCCGAAGTTAGCACAACTAGGTCATGGTAAATATGGATGGATAAGAGTTATCCAAGATGCGACTGTATACGGTCTAAATGAGCACTTCACTGTATTTTAGATCTGGTGGCTTTTACCACAGTTACTCAACTGCTCACTATAGCTTCCACTGGTGCTATCCCTCTAGAGCTTTCGACAAGGCAATTGTTTCCTAACCCATTGAGTTCTCAAAGAAAAATGAAGGCTACATGAAGATTGGAATTCAACAATGGCATGGGGAATATGTTTTTAAGGTTTAATTAAGGCCTTGAATACTGTGAACAAGTGTGCATGGGATGCATTGTCCATGTGTAAACATTTATGCTTTGGTGGTAGGGAATTCCACGCATGTCTACATAGGTAATCTTTCAACTACTTGTTGCTAAGAACTTGGTGACTCCTATAGTGCATTCAGTTCAAGTGATATAGTAGCGAATCAAGTAAATATTGAGGCAATCTGTAGGGTGGAGCTACTGTCCATAGGAATTTCAACAACAATGCAATGCATATCAATTGCTTGGCTAGATACAAAAACCTTCATATAAATTTAGAGTTTTTCTAGTGTTTCATTTCATTCTATAACATAGCATTGTTGCCTCATGAATTAGTTGTCTAGTTTGACATCCTTTGGCCAATGTAACCTATTGACTACAATAAAGAAAATATGTTAATCAATTGTATTTAGGCCCTTTTTTCCCCGCTTTGTTGAAATATGTAACTAGGTTCAATCTTCATAATGACATATGTAATCATGAATTTATGTATTTAATGTAAAAAGAAAATTAAATTTATTATTATTGCTCTTGGAATCTTTAGGCATAGGTTTCATGCTCAAGGAAATTTATTTTATAGGTCAAGCACCCATTGAGTGCTTCTAGGTTTGTCATAAAGTCAATTGAGTCATTATCATGTATTGAAGACCTTGGGCATGTTACATATTGTAAAGAAAAAATTACTAAGTCAAAGTAGAGTCAAAAGACCCTCCGAGAGCTTGTCATGGCGCAAAGATAAAGTTAGGCTACATGAAGGGACAAGTCAGCCTAATGATAACAATTCATACCCCTAAAAAACGTATATATAAGAAGGAACTCAACCTCATTTGGACATACATTTAATCAAGTTCAATCTCCTCAAGATAGATGTCAGAAAGGATGAAGAATAAGAAGAATAACAAGATCAAAGTTCTGGGTCTATCTCTCTCTCTCTCTCTTTTGCTAGGGTTTCTACAATTACTGGGCAAGATGAAATTCTGAATTTGCATTGAAGTTGTGAAGCTACATTGAAGTTGTGAAGTTGCATCAAATTTGTGAAGCTGCATCGAATCTATGAAGAAGCATCTAGGTTGAAGCTGTGAAAGGTTGAAGTTGTGAATTTGTTGGAGAGGTTGAAGTTGAAGTAAAATTTGTTGGTCGAAGTTGTAGAAGAAATTGCTAGAGGTCGAAATTGTAGGAGTTGTTGAGTAATTACTAGAAGGAAAGCTCGTCAAGGGACTTGATGTTGGAGGGTATTGGTCAAGGTTCATATGTCTTCGAATTCATTAATTGAAGATTCTATAAGAAGAGAAAAATTCTTGCGGGTTTTCCTCTCAAGGGAGAGGCTTTGGCCCTGATTGATCACCTATATCTTGTGCCCTCTTGTCTCACTGTTCTTTATGGTTTGGTAGTTGCTTGATGAAAAAACACAATAATAATAAGGTGAAAAATAATCTAATCAAGATAAGCAAAAATACATCACAAGCATTAGCAAAGAAAATCGCATAATCTAGATGCCCTAGATTTCTCAATGTGCTTCAGGGTCTAAATTTAGGAAAGAATAGTTTTAGGCATATTAATTGAGTATGCTATAGATAACAATTGAAATTAAGATGACATCGAGTGAGATAGCAAGTAAATCAAAGCAGTATAAATTCGATTATAGGACTCGCAATTGTGATTTGGCTTTCTATTGAATTTGCTTGCTTTATATTAATCACATATTCCAACTTCTCTTTTAATGCATTATTTATTTTTTTAAGTATGGGGGATTATGCAGTGCATTATATTAGATATCATTTTTGGGATTCAACTGCGTTAAGTAAGTCATTCACGTATGACCATTTCCATGAGAGGTAGTCGTAACTGACTAATTTCTCATGATCTTTGAATAGTTCACTTAGCACTCATTGCATCGGGTGATGCTCACAGGGGTGAAGAAGTGGGATTGAAACTAGTGAAAAGTGGAGAACGAATCACATAGCATCAATCATCACTTCCGGGGCTTGCACCCGGTAACCAGGACTTCCCAGGAGGTCACCCATCCCAGATCTCCTCTAGCTCAAGCGTGCTTAACTGTGGAGTTTTTCCCCACAATCAAGCCCACTTAGCTTGCTACCCCATTTGCAAAACCTTAGCAAGTATTGTGCCTCATGAACCATTCAAGTAGAGATCCCTTGACTCTTTTTGAATTTAAGTATGGGGGATTACGCAGTGCATTATATTAGATATCATTTTGGGATTCAACTGCGTTAAGTAAGTCATTCAAACGTATGACCATTTCCATGAGAGGTAGTCGTAACTGACTAATTTCTCATGATTTTTGAATAGTTCACTTAGCACTCATTGCATCGGGTGATGCTCACAGGGGTGAAGAAGTGGGATTGAAACTAGTGAAATGTGGAGAACGAATCACATAGCATCAATCATCACTTCCGGGGCTTGCACCCGGTAACCAGGACTTCCCAGGAGGTCACCCATCCCAGAACTCCTCTGGCTCAAGCGTGCTTAACTGTGTAGTTTTTCCCACAATCAAGCCCACTTAGCTTGCTACCCCATTTGCAAAACCTTAGCAAGTATTGTGCCTCATGAACCATTCAAGTAGAGATCCCTTGACTCTAGTTTATTGTTTATAAAAATTTGAAATGAAATTTAATATAAAAACACCTCTCTTATACTCGTTCTTTAATATTTCTATTTATTTGTTTAGGGTTTCCATGTAATGAAAACATAAATATTTGAGCCAAATCAATTACAACACATGCATCAATGCGCAAGCTCTAGGAAATAATATTTGACAATACTCCCACGCTTGCAACAATAGCAAAAATTAATTGTCCAGGTACAATTTTGCAAAGAAAGTCGGTGATCGGGACTTTTCTCTATTGCCCAAGTTGTTTCACTATCCATTCACGATTGATTGGGCAGCGAGAACATTATGACTTCAATGTAATCAGGAAAAAAATATAGTTTTAGAGTTTCGTATTTCCATTTATTTTGTGTCTGAAAATTTATTATTGTAAATATTATTTAGAACTACACACAAAATTTCATAATACAAATATAGTTATGGTAATAATGATGACAAAATATCAAATGTTTGAGCTCTGGATTGTACTACAATGTTCACTAAATTTTATGCAATCCTATGCATTGAATGAAATTTCTTAGAGATTTAACACTTGAAAGAATATTCAGTGCCATTACTAAAGAAATCGAATAATAAGTCTCTAAATGTTCAATATTGTTACAATTCATTTTTCCGCGAATACTTCAAATAAAATTTCAGCTTTGCCAATAGTATTCATGGGTTGGCAACACTTGGAGGAGCTAGCAGAAAGGTCTTTGTAAGAACAGGTAGTTTGGGAACCTTGGTGCAATTGAATATGTACCGACATTGTCAATAAGGTATGTGAGCGTCTCAATTTTTTCTTTTCAAAATGCAACATATTCATTGGTTGTTTGTTTTGTTTATCCCCTTCTTTGTCCTTATGGTTCGCTTTGTGTTGTGAGGACTCTGTCTATGTAAAATCTCATGGGTTTGATTTTTACTATTGAAAAATCCATTTAAAAAAACATTTGTGAATTTAGCATTTTAAACAGGCTTTTCCGCTTTCAGTATTCATTGTCTATAGTCAAGCTCCTGAATAAGAATATTTTCCACATTTGTTTCCATTTGAATGTTGCAGTTGAATTTGCCCATGGGGCTTTGGATTGATGGTGAATGGGTGCACTGTTAAGACACTCCTTGCGATAGGTCAGTAGTTCAAATCCCCTGTGGGTGCTTAGCTACCAAAAAAATAAAATAAAAAATATTGCAGTTGAATTTAAAAACATTGCAAACATTAAGCAATGTGAATATTTACACTATTTATATTTAAAAAAAAAACTTTAGAGTTAGTCTCATCTATGACAAAGAACATTGCTACAAAACATAAAAATAAAATAAAAAAGTTATGCCATAAACAAACTTGAATTTCCTAGGAAGTTCATGTTCCTCTAAATGCTACAGGAAATTGCACATAATAACTAATATCTTTAACCTACTAGGGAACAAAAACTAGAGAAAGGATGGCATGCTTATTCCATTCAATGATCATTATTTTTCTTGCTTGAATACTTGTACTACTTTTGTTATATGTCATACGTTAATAGTTTCGCAGATAGAAAATAATATGCCAACTACATTGTTCTCTTTTGCAAATGTGTTTTGCAAATACATGAAAGTGGAAATGTAGAATCAGTTGCATGTTGCATTGTACCATTCTATTTTTTCCCATGTTTCATTGTGAGTACAGTTTTCACAAACACAAAGCAATTGAATTTAGCCAACCAGTTTTAACGAAAAATCTCATGGGACGACTTTAGAAAAATGCTTGAAATAATTGATGTTGACGGTTGGCAATAAAACATTCTATGTAGCAATCATGTAACTATTGACAATGTCTTGAACACAAATAATCTTTTGAGACTTCAAGAAATTTCATACACCCTTGGTGATTTTATTTTCAATGCAATTGAAGTACTTTTTCATGTCCGCTATGCATCGAATAAATTGTGAAATGGCACAATTGACCACTTCTTGAAAATAGAATCATTTAATTATGAGATAGCACCTGATTTCCTATATCAACTTCATGGAATTCATGAAATTGAAACATATTTATGGAGGATGTGTCTCCCTGCTTCAAATGGTCTTATTGACAATGAACAAGGACTATGGGGAGATACATTTTGTATACGTTGGTTGGCCAAATGATTTAAGTTACCAATAAGGATTTGGTCAAGCACAAAAAAAGGTATATTCTCTTCAATTCAAGCAAAACAACAAACCCATTGCATATATTGTTCCATGATAAGAATCCTCTTAACAATCAATATCAACCATTTTTGTACAAGAAAACAGGTCAAATCATTGTAACATGCAGCGAATACTTTTCTCCTTCTTGAAAAGACATACAAATATATTTCAAAGCAGTCAATGACAAAATGCAATCCCATGAATCACATAAGGTGACGAATCCTATATCCATTTGTGGAGATAGCATGTTCTTTGCACCTTTTCATTTGATAGGGCTTGACTTTGATACAAGGTCCTTGCGACTTTACATTGTCGAGTCATTTTGCAATTCAATAATGCGTAATGGAAAAGATGCATTGCATTATTTACAAAAATATCTATGAAATGATGTCAAAAAAGAGTTGTGATTTAGCAAGCATACCTTATCAATATGGAAATGCCATATGAAAAAGGTGGGGTTGAAGGTGGGCCATTTTTCTTAAATAGGAAGCAATAATATTGAAAGTGAACATTCAAGAGTAGTCCTTTTTAACTAGAAGCATTGCCAATTATTTCCAATGCAATATTTGTTCAAGCAAAACATATAGCTTAATGTCACTTTGAACAGATACATTGCATATTCATTATGCGCCTTTTCCATTAGATGAACATACAAATATATACAATTTACAATGTCAAATTATACCAATAGGAACAACCTCTTCACACATTGAACATGGACCCATTCCAAAATGAACATATGCATCAAGACAGATTGCAATGTGCCATACTTCCAATGAAAACACAAAAAATAGTAAGATCAATGTCCATAGATTAAAACAACTACCGCGTTTAGAAACAAAGAAACATAAACAATCATGCAAAGAAAAATTGCAAAGTCAACATTGTTTCTTTTCCAAGAAAGATCCCTTGACAATTTACCTAGCTAAGATAGAAAACACACTTGAAAATAAATGTCTAATATGTAAAAAATTACCGTTCTAGAAGAATCTGGTAAACATTGGACAAGACTTGGAACAATTGTATGTAGATTTATATGATAGTCATAAAAACCTCCATACATGAGTAATATGCAAATTTTGTAAGAGAGCACTTCAAAATGGAAAATTAACGCAATTTGTTGTTCCTTAGAGGATTAGACAGAAAAAAAAAATGCAAATTGTAACCAAACTCATAGAACTTGAAGAGAAAATTGTCGCATTGAGAATTGCATTTGCACAAATAAGAAAATGGGGCTATAAATGAGCACAAATGTTCTTAACATGATCGATTATCAATTTTCTTGTCTAAATTGACATTGTCCGAAATGCATTGCCACAATTTATGGAGGACACAAAAACAATCGTTGTTGTATTGGAAAGATGATTGGAATATAAAAATACATTTCAAGCAGGAAAAGTTTGCGTGAATGATGTGATGATTGCATTGAGAGAACTATGTTCTTGACAGCTTTACAAAGCTAAAAACATAAGCATAAATAGAGATTGGATTAGCATTCTACAATCAACTGCTTTAAATGCTTCAACTGAAAACATTGGCATTGAAGACATAAATGAAACAACCAATGATTCAAAAAATGAAACATCGACTAAAATGTTGGTACATGGATACATAGGGTCCCAATGCATCCATGATTTGCAAGGCAATTTGGTCGAGGTTGCTCCAGTTGAAGGACAACAACCCCTTGGAATGTTTAGAGACAAGTATGCAGAGGAGATGAAATTTCCATCCCTTTTCTTTAGAGGTCTGCGTAATAGTGACATTTTTGAAATATTCCACTACCAAAAAATTGTGTAATGGGAGATTATGCATTATAGTGGTGATTTCTCTTACCACGCAACTAATCTGTTTTTCAAAACATTGCAAATAATAATTGAAAAAGTACTTTCATGCATTTCAATAAGAATCAAAAAAGGAAAATTAAAAGGAAGAAATTTATGAACTAAAGATGTTAAATACAAACCCAACTTTGACAAGAACCTTAGAAGTGACATTGGTTACATGGATTTCAAGCACATACGAATTTCTCTTGATTTCTTACAAAAAATGAAGAAAACTATATTTTCCATGATACATTAACAAGGACCACAAAGTTTCTTTGTCACATTTACAAGTGTTGAACATAAGTGGGCTCCATTGGTTAACACATGACCAGATTACATGACACTAGAGGAAAAATAAAATTTATTGAAACAATAAAGGACTATAATATTGACTATCTGATAAGGAAAAATGCAGTAACGTGTAGTTGTTATTATAGGCATAGAATTAATGTGTTAAATTAAATGATATCTCAAGATAAAACATTCTTTGATAACATAGTGGATTACTACTTTTTAACTGAGTTCCAAAATAGAGGAAGCGAACATGAGCATGGGCTACTATGGGTAGAAAATGCACCAATATATGGAGTCAATAGTAACATTGACATTCAAAACTTTGTTGACCATTATTTGACTTGTAAAACAGAGCACCTTGATCCAGAGCTTGCAAAAATACATCAACACCTTCATATAAAGTTGTAAAAAGAGAAATATCTCACATTGTAGATACAATTTTCCAATGTCACCCATGAGAAGCACAAAAGTTCTTGAACCAATTTCCTTCGTAGATGACACAAAGAACAAAAAAGCAAAATTATTAGATGGTGTTCTAGAAACTAGAAAATATGATAGCAATAACACTTTTGATGATTTTTTGGATGATATACATTTGATTGAAGATAATTACATCGTACCAATACAAAGTACATTGAAACAACAGATGATTTTACTGGAACAAAAACCTTATCACATTTGGAACAATAACTTTGAAAAGAACATGCCACAATTAAGGAATGCAAATATTGATGCCCGGTTTGTGCTTAATGCATATGTATTTACATCGTATTTCACATCTTACATGAAAAACACTGACAAATCAATGAAAAATGAATTCAAAAGAATAAGAAGAGAACATGAAAAGAGCATAGTAAATGCAACTAAAATGATACGTTCACTGGGAAACACTTTGCTTAATATCCAACAAATCTCAGCACAGCAAGCAGTGCATATAGCACTTTCTCTACCATTGAATCATAGTTCATAGGAATTCATATTTATAAAGACAAGACTAATGGATGAGCACACATGTATCCTCAAACCAACGTTCCTGCTAAGACATGAGATGACAATCCTGAAAATGACGTGTAATTCCATTATTGATTATTAGATTGTTGGACCTAATGCTATAAAGCATGTATGCCTTGTTGAATTTGCATCAAGGTACACAAAAATGGAATTCCTATTAAAAAGAGAAAGAAAACAAAGGTAATATGAATCATCAAATACAAGAATCACTTTGACTATGAAAACTATTGCAGGGAAAAGCTTTTTCTATATGTCCCATTTGAAAAAATTGAGAATGCATTGAAACAAAACTTGGGTTCATGGGAAGCTGCTTATATATTACATGAAAACATAATAAAAAGAAATGAATCTAAGTTCACATATAACATCAGCCAACTATGGGGAAATCTAGAGAATGCAATCCATGAAATCCAGAACAATTACACGAATTCCAATAATACAATAAAAAAATAGAAAATCGTTGAACACCTCAGCAAGAAATATGATTTGGAAATATATTCGCAATGTTCCCATCACCATCAAAGAAAATGATAGTCGAATATTGGATTCTATTTGTCTGAACATCGTTTTCTACTTTAGAATGCAGAATATTGCAAGATAAGAAGAATGCTCAATAGGGAGAAACAAGCAATTATCAAATACATTGCAATGAAAAAATGTATGAACATAGAGAAACCATTGTATCTATTTCTAACTGGAGGAGCCAGAATTGGGAAAGAATTCACAGCAAAAGAAATATTCCAAATGCTTATAGGGCTTTATGATGCACACTATTCAACTGATCCTTTGAAACCAACAAGATTGATACTAGAATACACAGGAAAAGTTGCATATAATGTAGGTGGAACAATTGTCCATTCTACACTTCTCATGTTGTTTAACAAGTCTGCCCCTACACCACTTAGCAATGAAACACTAGATGCACTTAAAAAACGTTACCAAGAATTGAGACTAGTTTTCATTGACGGAGTTTCCCTTCTAGGAAGTTGCTTCTTGTTTTGCATTAATGATCAAATGAGAAACATTAAACATGTCTAGACAAAGTACTTTGGAAATGTTAACATTATATTTTTGGTGACCTTTATCAAGCACATCCTATACAAGATTCCCTGATATTTGAACAACCTATTCTCAAAAAACAACCAATCACATATGATTTTTGGAAAGAAAAAGTAAAATGCTATGAATTTCATACTACGATGTGTCAAACAGACAATAAATTCATCTCAAAATTGAATAGAATGCACCCAAACACTCGAAGGGAAGATGATTTGATATATTTGAACATAAATTATGTTAGAACTACACCTATTGACCCTGATTTTCCCTATTATTTTATAAAAATGAAGATGTTTCTTTGCACAAGAAAAAAATGTTGGCACTTGTTCCTAGACAAGAAATTGTCATCAATGCAATTGACCAAGAAGAAGAAAACCACAATGATTTTCCTTCAAATATACATATAGCAACATTGCCTTAGCAAATAGTCATGAAGTTAAATATGTCAGTCGAAATCTATGCTGACAATTATGATTCACAAGATGGCCTTGTAAATGAAGCAGATGTAATCATTAAAGCTTATGCAAAAAAAAATGATACTAATGTCATATGGATCAATTTCTTCGATACGAACATAGGACATCACCAAGCAATACAATTGGCTAGCTTATATAATGACGACGTTTCCAAAGATTGGATCCCTATATTGTGAGTAGCAAAACCAATAACACGATCAACAATGACATGTTATATCAAAATATGAAAATAATTTCCCGTTTAATTGGCATGTGCACGCACAATACATAGGTCATAAGGCCTCACACTAGACAAGCTTGCATTTTATCCTTCTGGAATACAAACTCATCGATTAGTCTACACAACCTTGTCTCATGTTAGGAACATGCAATCCTTGTTCTTGTTAAGCCTTAAAAAAAAAAAAAAAAAACCTTCAAAGTTAAACAGAAAATAGCAATTGAAATGGAACATCTACAACAAAATGCAAAATGGGAACTGAATTACAAGTATCAATCTTTGCACACACATCCATACACATCAGTACTGTCGTTAAACACTCGCAACCTAGAAACCTATATTAACAATGTAATCAATGACTATGATCTAATGGACGCTAACATCTTGTGTTTTCAGGATACACATTTGAAACAAGATACACTACAACAAAGGTTCAAAACCTTCACTTGCATATCTAACCATAACAAATATGGATTGCTCACATGCTTTAAACAAAGCATAATAATCCTTGAACACATTCACTTTGAAGAAGGCAATGTAAAAGCACTTATGGAAAATATCATTCTACATGGAATGCAAATCAGAATTTTCAATGTCGATGCAATGCCCTATGCTAAATTGCCCAATATACTAAGTGAATGCATGAAGATGGCTTACACTTTTGGGCTAAATGTGGTGATGAAATTTCAAAATTTTCCTCTTTTATCAAATCGAAGTTCTCAAAATTCATATAATCATTGTGAATTTTGATTCGGAGTAAAAATATATATATATATATGTGGAGAATTATGTTTTTGTCCTAATGGTATTTTTTTCAATAAAATTTAGTGTCATATAATCTCTCAATTTTCCATTAATGCAACACTTTTCCTCGCAAATTTTCACACATTTTAAGAGGTATGTGTGTGTTAACGTAGCATAACTTAGTCTAAATTTGTTATATATATATATAATATATATATATATATATATATTATATATTATATATATATATTATAGATCTACATGAAGAGAACTAAGTTTTTAACTTTTTATGCAAAATTTATATTTTTTTATTATTGTTCGAAGTTAGTGAAGTAATATTTCAATCTCATTTTTCAGAAAAATGTGTTAGCGTAAGTTTTTTTTCAATTATTTAAATAAATTGAAAAACCAAGAGTACCCTTTTGAAGAGGACTCGTAAATGAAGTTAGTCGTATTTTTTGAAATGTTTTTCTTGTGTATATTTTATGTTATTGACTTTTTATTCAAACTTTTTAAAATTATCCAAAAAAGAATTCAAGCATTATGTTTAAAAGAAATTAAATGAAAAATATCATATTAATTCGAAAATTTCAAATCCATATGCCATTTTATAGAGGATTCCTTCATGAATCCAACATGATCAACTTCACCACCTAAGGAAAAAATTTGCCCTAAGTTTGTTACGGTACAAAATAGTGTTGCCTAAGGGGTGCTAAAATTGTGGGTTTTAGGACCTGAGAAGCCTGGTTGGGCACTTGAAATTAAAATTCAATTTGCTTGATCGAGCCTCTGTAAAAAAATAAATCAAATCCTTATGTGAATCCCATAATCCCATGATTTAGATTTTATAATCAATAAAAAGCTAAAATTTAATCCATTAATATTTTAACCAAGTTGATACATGATATTCTTTTACTAAAAATGAGAATTCAACTAGACGCAGGTTATGAACAACATTAGAAAATTTTATGTTATTGCACCAAGAGGCGCATTCTACAACCTATTATAGCGGCAAGGTGTAAGTATGTCTATCCGTGCTCAAAATATACCTTATCATATACTTTGAATTTGAATGGATCATAAATTTACATTCCACAAAAGTTTTTACCACATTAAAATTTTAAATTAAAATTAAACTTTAAATAGCACATTAAAATTCGAAATTTTATTATAATTTTTTTATCATGTCATGTAGAAACCTCATTAAATATAACATTACTATTAAAAAAGAATTAATATTGTTTATATAAAATTTTAATATTAATTTTTTTTAATATTAATGATATTAATTTAGATTAATATAACATTAAATTTATTATAATATAAAATATGTTATATTATAGCATATATTAATATATTATGATGTATATTAGCTCCAAATATATATGGGAGGGAAGAACAAAGACCTAGAGTGATAGAGGTGGAGACATAAAGGGAGTGACAAGAGAGAGATGGATATAAAGTGAGGGATAGAGAAGAGAAGTGAAGAAAGAGAGGAGAGGAGAGAGAGAGAAGGGTAAGAGAGAAAGGTGAACACAAATATGGAGAAAGGGAGAATGGAGGAGAAAGAGAGGGGGAGAGAGATGGAGAAATCCATATAGAGAGAGAAAGGTGGAGAGAGAGGGGGTGACAAGGGAGATATCAAGAGAGAGTGTATGTTTGGGGGTGAGATAAAAAGACAAAGAAGGAGAGATGGAGAGAAGGGTAAGAGAGAATGAGATAGGGATGGAGATAGTGACAAATTTGGAGGATGGAGAGAGAGAGAGAGATGAGGGGGAGAGACAAAGGGAGGTGGGAGAGAAGGGAGAGAGATGAAGGAAGAGAGAGGGATGACTTGAGAGGGAGGCATAGAGAGATGGAGTTGGAGGGGGAGAGAGAGGGAGGTAAGAAGAAATATATAGAGAGAGAAAGGTGGAGAGAGAGAGGGGGGGAGTGACAAGGGATATGGAGAGAGAGAGAGAGGAGAGTAGGAGAGAAGAGAGATAGAAGGGGAGTGAGAGGGAGAGAAAGGGAAGATAGAGAGAGAGGGAAAGAAGAGAGAGAGAGAGGGGGGGAGATATAGATAGATATGGAGAAACAATGTGTATGTTTGCAGGGTAATATAGAGAGATGAATAAGGAGAGACAAAGGGAGATATAGAGATATAGATGGAAGGGGGAGAGAGGGAAGAAGAGAGATATAGAGAGAGGGAGGGAGGGAGAGATAAAAATATATGAAGGGAGAGAGCATGTGTGTTTGGGCGGGTGAGATAGAGAGACAAATAAGGAGAGATGGAGGGAGATAAATATATAGATGAAGGGGGGAGATAAGGAAGAAAATTGTTTGCACTAGATGCATTGATTTCATTGTAGATGTTGATTTCTTGCATTAAATGCATTTATTTCAGTGTAGATGTTGATTTCTAATCCTATTTGATTGTTTGTATTAGATGCATCGATTTCAGTGAAGATGTTGATTTCTCATCCTATTTGATTATTTTCATTAGATGCATTGATTTCAGTGAAGATGTTGAATTCTGATTTAATGTAACTAGATGTATGGTGTACATTAATTTCACGGTAGTTAGATTAATATTGTGCATTGATTTTTGTGTAAGCACAGAAAATTTATTGATGACGTGCATTGATTTCTATGTTATAGTAATTCAACCATAAATAAAATATTTGAATTTTCATCTCAAATAAAATGTTCTCTTAATTGAAATGTTTGCTTCTTGAAACTATAAACTATTTGTAATTAACTACATTCTTATTATTCTCATTTTCCATGCTTTATATTGGATTGAAAAAGTGCAACATCTATTATTATATATATATATAATAATATATAGACACACAACACCACAACACACACACACACACACACACCAATAGCTCTTGTAGATAACCTCAAATGAAATAAAATCGAATAAAACTTATTTCAATTTATTTGTGTTTTTTAACTGAGCCTTGAGATTTAAGAAATTGATTGAAATACTTAAAAAAATTGACCATGCAATAGTGTATGGATGGGTCACAAAAAAATTCATATATAGATTTTTTATCATTAATTTTTTTTCCTTGGAAAAAATCATAATTTCATTACTTCCAAAAAATGATAGAAATTGCATTTGTAGATATATGCATTGCATATATTTCAGATAACATATGTTCCATATATTTTCCATATAAATCATTTATTTCGTAATATATTATGATAAAAAAAAAATTAACACCTACTTTCAAGTCCAAACTGCATCACGATATCTTTTTCACTATATAGTGATCCTCTCACAGAAGGGAAGATGATATATACCTCACTGCCCATCTGGAAGGAACTATTCAATATGCATATGCCCCACTTGTAGCATGGAACCCTTCTTGGTAGCCTCATCTGCCAGCACATTTCTCTCCATGTAACCATGTGTAATTGAACAACGATCAAACTGCTATATAAAGAGAAATATATCCTCAATGATTGGAAAATAGCGAATAATATGACAACATTGTAACCTATTTTTCCAATTCACAAAAATATGTGAGTCCCCAAATACTTGAATAGCTCAAAAACCTCTCATAATTGGTTGTTGAAGAAGAATGTACAAGCCCATTAATTCATCAAAATTATTACTCCCCTCCCCTAATCCCGCAAAGAAATAATAATACTGATTTGCAGGAATAAATAGAACAGACCCCACCCCCCAAATAGTTGGGTTCCCCCTGGATGAACCATCAAAATATCCCAATGGTAAAGTATAGTCTATGTATTCTGCCTGTACATCACGGATATGCCCAACAAAAGGTAAGGATGTATAATATGTGAAGATACCAATAGCTTGAACAACCAACACTGAAGAAATTGAGAGTTTGTCATGGAAAATGGTAGCATTCCTTGCCAACCAGATACCCCAGGCGATAATCAAAGGTATATCCTAAACTGTCTTATAGGAATCTTCAGAATACCATGCCAGGTAAGGCTCATCAAAGGAGTTACCCGCCGAAACAAATTGCAGACCCAACAGATGAGAAAACTCCATACAAACAACACATGCAAATGGACACTTAACAAATAAATGAGTAATATCCTCCACTCACAATTTGCATAAATAACATTATCCTGGGCCATTAAACTGTATTTTCTGCAAAAAATCCCATGTAGGCACCCTACCCTCCAACAACGAACAACCAAATATTTTTATTTTTTTTGCAGGGACACTGTATCTTCCATACTTTGCGCCACCACCATTTGGGATTCCAAACAAAAACTACCACAGTGAGCTTTATATATCCCGCCTTCGATGTATAAACATCCGACAGTACAAAGTCCCAAACCAATACATCCGCTCGATCAATGATATGAATGTGTGTAGCAGAGAGTGCATTTATATGTCTGTTCTAGCATTCAAGATATTCACCTAGTAGACTGAGACACGCCCCAGGTAACCAACCTTGTTGCCAAATAGTAGTTGCTTCCAGCTTTTGAATCTGATGAAGTGTTCTATAACCAACCTCTGCAAGATATATGCATAAATTCTTAGGAAGAAAATGATCGATGCCACTTCCCGGCCATGGGTCCAATCCCACCCGAATCAACTTCCCATCTCCCACCCTCCACATAAAACCACTCCTAATAATCTCAAACGATCTCAAAAATGCCTTCCACATCACAGATGAATTCCTAGTAGTCCATGAAGGAAGCCTCATCCAATCAGTCTAAGTATATGGTTTAATATATTTCTCAATCACCACAAAATTCCACAAACTATTTGTGGAGATGAGACACCACCCAACCTTAGCCGCCAACGCCTTTGAAAAATGAAATATGTTCTTCAAATCCCAACCTCCCAGAGCTTTTTTCATCGAGATTGCATCCCAATGAACCCAAGGAAAACCCTACTCCTTACCTCCCCTCCACAGATAAGAAAAACATAACCGACGTATCTTTTCCAGAGTCCCCTTTGGGATCCAAGAGAGTGACATCCACTAAACCGGTATAGCCTCTAATATAGACTTGACCAAAACTAACCTGCCAGCCCTCGAGAGCCACTGATGGCTCCATACATTCAAGCGCTTCTCAATTTTTGCAATTAACCACTGCCAATCAACTTTCCGATAATCATTAGGGTTTAAATAAAACCCCAGATACTTGAGGCCCTCATCAATGTCTAAAACAGGACAAGAAAAATTAGAAGACAAATAGTCAATTTCCATTGCCTCAAGATTGGAATAGGTAATGAAGGATTTATCCAGATTAATAACCATACTTGTAGATTTCTTAAACAACTCTAATCCAATACACATTTTATCCACATCTCTACATGACCCATCGCAAAATATCAAAATATCATCAACAAACAAAAGATGGGAGATGGACAAAACCTAAGATATAGGAATCCCCTTGTAGCTGCCAACGATTTTAGAATGATCCAGGAGATGGCTCAAACTCTCCATAACCAGAAAAAAAAATAGAGGGGACAATGGACACCCCTGATGAAGACCCCTCCCAGGTGTAAAAAGGGGAGAATCCTCCCCATTGATTACTAAAGCAAAGGATACCGAGGTCACACAAATCATAACCCATCTAATGAAACTTGCAGAAAATCCAAAATGTGTCAAAATAAGTCAAAGATAAAGCCAATTGACTCGATCATTCGCCTTCGACAAATCCAATTTAATCACATCTCCTTTTAATCCCCTAGTCTTTAAACTATGTAAGCCCTCCCTTGCCACCCCAATAGCCTCATAAATTTATCTTCCTCCCAGAAAACTAAACTATTCCCCTGAAATACTATCAGAAAGAATCTCCTTTAGTGAACGTGCAATAACCTTGGATATAATCTTGTATAAATAGTTGCACAGTGAGATAGGCTGATACTCGTCAAGTGTACTCGGATTATCAGACTTGGGAATCAATGCAATAAATGTATCATTAATAGGAGGGTGAATAAATCCTTCTGAACAGGATTCCTCAATCACCCATAGGAGATCCTTCCAATCAATTCTGGAAAGCCCGAAAAAATTCTACCGGCCACCCATCCGGTCCAGGGCTCTTATCCTTCTGGAAGGATGCAAGAACTATCTTCAACTCCTCCATTGGTCAACTCCACATTATCATTATATTCCACAAACCTAGGGAACAATTGTGACACCTGAATAATTTCCTCAATGGACGTCTGATCCAAGAGGATCTTGTCAGTCCAGTTTGTGTAAAGAGTCTAGTTCATCTTCAGCTTCGCCAGTGTTCTTCAGTTCTTCATGGTCCAGATTTTCATCTTGGTGTTTGATGATTAAATGTCACAATGTGACAATTTGTTGTAATGGTTTTTTTTTTTTTTAATTATGGTGATGTAAAAGTGTAAGTCTTTAACACTAAATACATAACCTAAGCTAAGTCCTAATGCCAAAACACCTAACTAAAATCCTAAGTGGCTAAGTGTTAGACCTAGCAAACATAAAACTATGCAAAAGACCCACCTATCGAACCTTAGGTTATAAAAATGTGCAAACAAATGTGTTACACAGTTGACCACGCAAGGACTTAACCATGGTGGAACTATTTGTAGGCATATGAACAGGTTTGCAATCAGGTTACGTTGACCGCGTCGGAATTGCACAGTTGGAGTGTCGTTTGGATAACCGCGTCGAGGAACATATTTCACATGCTACCATTTGACCTCAACAGTTGCCAGAACCGTCGGAGTGACCTGCAAGGTGGCCATGGAGGGTTAGACCGCAAGTGGTCACATGCCAGCGGGCCAACCTCTCCTCGCTGTCAGCTAGACCGTAACTGGATTTGACACAACTAAATTTATTTTTGGGCTTTATTCTTGGTTTTTGTTCTAAATTAATTCGAAGACCATGTAACAAATGCCTAAGTCTCACAATGTGACAAGACCGAGGCATTCCACATTTAATGAAGCACATTCATTTCTAAGTTTGGAATTAGGGGCTCGAATGAACCAAAAACACTATAAATTCATCTTTTAGCTCATGGAGAAGACATTAGAGTGGTTTTGAAGCTTTGTAGTTAGAATTCTGTGAGAGAGAGACATATTTGTTTTCAGTGTTTCTTGGCCATCCAAGGTGGAATTGGGAATCGAGATAGGCGTTGGAAATCTAGGAGAGAGATATTTCTGTTGACAGAGACCAGAGGTACTTGCGGGCACATTCAGTTTGGTTTTTTTGCTGTGTAAAGACTTCCTTGGATCAATCCTTAATAAAACGGATGCCCATCTTGAAATCGGACCCAAAGATGTAGTCCATTAGGGACGAACTCCATAATCAATGTTTGTTTTCTTCTATCTTTGTTCTTTGCTGCAAATTCATGTTTAAATATGCATCTTATGTTCTAGATTAAGTCATTAAAGAAATGTAAGAAATCATCTCCATCATCATCATCTCCATCATCATCATCTTCTTCTTCTTTCAGTTCTGATTCTAAAACAAAAAAGAAATGTAAGAAATCATCTCTTTTGAAACTTGTTGTTAAATTTGAACTACCTATTTATGATGGCGAAATGAATCCTGAAAAGCTAGATAACTGCTTAAACAGTTAGAAGTGTATTATAGAATTCAGAACATTTCTGATGAAAAAACAAAAATTCAGTTAGCTACACCTAAAATGGGGGGAACAACTTTAATCTGATGGGAAAGTAAAACTAAAATAGATGTAAAGCGAAAAGGTAAAGTCATCTCTCCATGGTCTAAGTTTTTAAAAGCTCTTATAAAACAATTCTATCCTTTGGGATACATGCAACAAGTTGTTATTGATTGGCAGCATTTGAGGCAAGGTAAAGGGAAAAATTTTAAGGAGTTTACTCAGGAGTTTAGGAAGAAAGCTTTGATGCTTGGTATTCCATTGGATACACGTGAAACTTCATTAAAGTACATTGACAATTTACATTCATATTTTCAACATACAATATTGATGTTTAATCTTGATGACTTTGATGAAGTGTGTGTTCAAGCCATACATATTGAATTAGGTACCATTCAAGTTTTCACCAAAGACATCCAGACAGTTGGAATTCAAGGAATCCAAAGAAAACAAGAGGAAGAGCAATTCGAAGGGAAAAAGATCAATGACAACTCATATGGAAAGTGAAAGTCCTAATTATACTCACTGCCAGAGGATCGGACATGGTGAAGCCAAATGTTGGAAACTTCACCCATAACTCAGACCAAAGAAGTTCCAAAAGAAGAAAGGTGAAAAGAAGGCTAATGTAGCAATCCAACAAGATTTGGGCTTCGACTTAGGTGATGAAAGGAAAATAACTGCAATGGTTTCAAGAGGTAAAACGTCTAACACTGGTTCAAGTTCTAGTACTTTTGCATCTTCTTCAAACATAAATCATCTGAATGAGGATGAAAGAGTCGAATTATTTCACATAAGGATAACTTCTAAGCACACCAAAATAGATACATTGTTTTATAGTGAATCACATGCAAATTTAATATCTAAAGATTTAGTTAAGAAATTGGGTTTGGGGACACAAAATCATCCAATACCATATCCATTAGGTTGGCTAAATAAAGAGATTCAGATTAATGTCACAAAGCAGTGTCGTTTAAAATTTGCCATCACAACTAATTACATTGATGAAGTAGGTTTAGATGTGATTCCAGCAGACATATGTGGAGTAGTGCTAGGGAGTCCTTATCTCTATGATCGTGATGCAATGTTTCATAGGAAAGAGCATAAATATCACCTTAATAAAGATGGGATTGAATACATTGTCAAGGCACATAAACTCAAAACGCACTTGGATTTAGTTATTGTTAATCAGATGAAAAGATTAATAAGTTCAAGTAAAAGAACAACATAAGGATCAACATGATGCTTTTTCAGGTTGTGAATCTCAGTTTAAAGATAGATTGGTTAAAGTGGTAGATTCTTTTCAAAGTCTATTTAAAGAGCCAAAACATCTTCCTCCTAAACGAGAAATACAACATGAGATACAATTGATGTATGATGCCCTTCTTCCTAATGTCAGAATGTATCATATGTCAGTCATAGAGAACGAAGAAACAAATAAACAAATCCAAGAGTTGATTGAAAAAGGTTTCATTTGACCCAGTTCATCTCCATGTGGCTCACCCATAATTTTGGTTCCTAAGAAAGACAAGACATGCATAATGTGTGTCGACTTTAAGGCCTTGAAAAAAATCACAATAAAAAATAGGTATCCTCTTCCTAGGATAGATGATTTACTTGATTAACTGAAATTTTTTGTTTATTTCACTAAGTTGGATGTGCGTAGTGGGTATCATCAAATTTGCATTGAAGAAAATGATGTCTGGAAAACTGCATTCAAAACTAGGGAGGGACTATTTGAATGCTTAGTAATGCCTTTTGGTTTGTGTAATGCTCCAACAACTTTCATGCAATTTATGAATGATGTATTCCTCCCATACATTGATAAATTTTTCATAATCTACTTAGATGATATCCTGATTTTCAGTTCCAGTATGGAAGAACATGTTAAGCATGTTAAGCAGGTTTTCAAAGTGTTGCATAGGGAAAAATTGTACTTTAAACTTCCAAATGTGAATTTGGGAAAAATTCATTGAATTATCTTGGTTACATAGTTGGAGGTGGTAATTTTAAAATAGAACCAGCTAAAATCAGTGTGATTGTTAAATGGAAAATACCACAGAATGTGACTAAAGTTAGGAGTTTTATAGGTGTAGTTCAATATTGGAGAAAATTTATTGCTCAGTTTTCTTTGATTGCATCACCGTTACATTTTTTAACAAGTTCTAAAGTTCTGTTTCAGTGGGGAGGGAAACAAAAAAAGCTTTTGATACACCTAAGAAGAAAATTGTCACAACACCAATCTTAGCTTTACCTGATCTTCAATAGCCATTTGAAATTGAAACAAATGCTAGTGGTTTTGCAATGGGTGTAGTCTTACTTCAAAAAGGGAACCCAATTTTTTTTCATTCTGAAACTTTTTCTAAGGTAGTTATAAATTATCCGACATATGATAAAGAACTGTTTGCTTTGGTTGAAACTGTAAAGAAATGGAAACACTACTTAATGGTTAAGGAAATAGTGATTCATACTAATCATCAGCTGCTTCAATACCTTCAGTCTTAGACTAAGTTGCAACAATCTCGTCATTACAAATGAACATGATTTCTTCAGCAATTTCACTTAGTAATTAAGTACAAGAAAGGGGTAACAAACAAAGTAGTTGATATATTGTCTAGATCATCCTTGAATGCTTTAGTAGTGTTGTAGAATAGTTCTTTAAAACATGAAAACTATATAGAACAATATAGTACAGATGTTGATTCAAAGATATTTATGAATCACTAACTCATGGTACTCAGGTGGAAGAAGTCAATTTTCATGTTCATGAAAACTATATAGAACAATATAGTACAGATGTTGATTCAAAGATATTTATGAATCACTAACTCATGGTACTCAGGTGGAAGAAGTCAATTTTCATGTGCAAACAAATGTGTTACACAACTGAACGCACGGTGACTTAACTACAACGGAACTATTTGTAGGCGCATGTGAATAGGTTTGCAGTCAGGTTATGTTGACTGCATTGGAACCATGCAGTTGGAGTGCAGTCTGGATAACTGCGTTGGGGAATAGATGTCAGATGCCAACAGTTGACCGCAACAGTTGCTAGAACCGCCAGATTGACCTGCAAGCTGGACACAGAGGGTTAGACCGCAAGTGGTCACATGCCAGCAGGCCAACCTCTCTGCATTGCCAGCCAGACCGCAAGTGGTCACATGCCAGCGGCCCAACCTCTCCGCACTGCCAGCCAGACCGCAAGTGGATTCGACATAATCAAAGTTATTTTTTGGTTTTTTTGTTGGTTTTTGTTTTAAATTAATTCAAATACCATGTAACAAATGCTTAAGTGTCACAATGTGACAAGACCAAGGCATTCCACACTGAATGAAGCATATTCATGCCTAAGTTTGGAATCAGGGGCTCGAATGAACCAAAAACACTATAAATTCATGTTTTAGCTCATGGAGAAGACATTAGAGCAGTTGTGAAGCTTTATAGTTAGATTTCTATGAGAGAGAAACATATTTGTTTTCAGAGTTTCTTGGCCGTCCAGAGGCAGAATTGGGAACCGGGATAGCTATTGAAAAGGTAGGAAAGAAAGTTTTCTGTTGATAGAGAGAGTTTTCTGTTGATAGAGACCAGAGGTGCCTATGATCACATTGAATCTGGTGTTTTTTCTGTGTAAATACTTCCTTGGATCAATCCTTAATAAAACAGATGCCCATCTTGAAAGAGGACCTGAAGACGTAGTCCATCAGGGAAAAACTCTGTAATCAATGTTTGTTGTCTTTTATCTCTATTCTTTACTACAAATTCATATTTAAATATGCATATTATGTTCTGTATTAAGTCATTAAATCAATTGTTTTCCTTCAATCTTCCACATTAAGCACTTAAGTTAACAATCAATTCACTGTTGGCAAATATTCAATTCTACTTCAGTTTTGTTTATGATCAATATCAGATCAACGTCCCACCCAAAATATCATTGAAATGTTTCACCTCCAATTGAGCTAGATCTTCAAAGGATGAATGTCTAATCCCGACCTCATCAGCCAACTCCCATATTGTATTATTCCTTTTCCTACCCTGAGTAATTGCTTGGAATAATTGTGTTCTCATCACCATTCTACATCCAAATGGCCTAGCTTTTAAAGTGTCAAGTCACTTCCTACTCAACCAAAAAAACCCTCTTTCTGTGCTTAAGCCCTATTACCTCCAACTTATCCACTTCTGATTGAAAACCCCTACCATTTCCCTCCAATAATATAAATATTTTTTTCCTCAATATCTTTTAATACGATCATTCTTACATCTCTTATCATGAGCCCAAGCTAGAGTTAGCTGCTTGATCTTCCTCAAAATATTCAAAAATTGAACCTTCGCATGATGTCTATGTTGGCAATAAGGAATCCAATTATTTGTAACCAGGTCTATAAAGTGCACATCTTTCAACCATTCATCGTTGAATTTGAATGGGCTCAAAGGTTTCCTCCCCCACCCTTTGCACTCCAACAGAATTGGGTTATGATCCAATTCACCACCATAAACCACCCATTACCTCAAACAGAACAAAGACAAGGCAACATCCTCAACCACCAAGAAGCGATCCAATCGCTTAGCAATAAAATTCTCACCCGAGCAACGATTCCTCCAAGTAGGATTCAATTTAATAGGTTCAATATCCACCAACCCTCGAGAGTCCAATAGATTGATGAAAAAAAGGAGAAAGTGCATTAGGATTAGCATTTGCACCCCACACATCAGATGCCCCTAGAGTAAAATTTAAATCACCACCTAAGATCACCTTCCTATTTTAGAAAAATGATTTATGAAATAGGTTCTCCCAGAAGAGGATCCGACCAATATAAGGACCATAGATATTAACAGCTAATAGAGAGGTATCCAATTCCGCTGAAATTCCAATCCCATAGCCGACTCAAAACCCCAAATTTTCTCACAACGACAGGTCCTTTCTAGCCACCCCACCGCTAAGCCACCAGATCTTCCATAAACATCAATAGCCTCAAATGTCCATCCCCAGAGTAGTGACTCCAAAGTAGCCTTCACCTACAAACTAGTACCCAAAATCTCTTGTAGGAAAATAATATTCGACTTAGTATCCTTTACTAGATGGGCTCGCCAACCCTCAACAATTAAATAACAAAAACTTCATGAGGTAACCACAATCCTAGGTTTCGCTACTCTAAGCGCACATTCAATAGAATTTTGTCTCCCATATGCTAAATCCATTTTTGCATGATCCTATGCATGCCAGAGTAATTATTTCTGACTCCTACCCCTGTAGAACATAGGCATGGTGGAAGCCAACCCCATGCCAGAAGAAGCACATATACCATCACTATCCAAAATCACCTGATTGCGCAACAAGTATCTAATACACTGATCTTCTAAATTTCTCAAGAGTGAAGACAAAGATGTAACTCTAGGAGTCAAAATACACTGCCCAATACTAGGAATGATGCATTCTACCATAACCATAGATGAAACTAAAGTAGTTGAGCAGAATATAGAGAAACATTAACAGATTTATCGCACAACAAAGAATTATGTACCATAAGAGAAGATGGTGACATACTAAGAGTACCATCCACTTCAATAATAGTGACCATAGCCTCTGGCAAATGCATCCCTTCTGCCCTATTAGTAGAACCCTTCTCCTTTAGATCCTCCCCCTTGTGAAAGTTAAGAGAGGTCTACTCTGATACCCCCGCCCAAATGTTCCAAACCCCGATGATCATCACTACCCACCTAATCTAATGCAGCCCTCGACACTCCCACTTTACATCCACTAGGATCTGCCCCCACATACCTAGGCTAACACTGCAGCATACATTGATCAACTGAGTGACCATATGTATGACATCGGAAGCACTAAAAGGTATGCCTTCATAATCCAAATTTTGTTTGAAGGATCCTACTGGAATTTGAATAGGAATTTTAGCCATCAGACCTTCTCGCAATTTCAACCTTACCAAAATCCGAGCCACCGTCGCTTCCCCAATCTCCACAAATGGCATATCTGCTTCGAAAAGTTTCCCAATATAATTCCCAATTGCTTTCAGATGATCTAGCTCCTAGAAACCATTAAGAAGCCACGGGAGGCATACCCATACCAATTCCTCATAAACCTTAGCCCTCTTGGCATCAAATAGTGCAGACCACTTGGAAAAACATACAGGCACCCCTGCCATCTGCCAGTGAGTGCTAACCACCCATTTAGCATCATTTTTGGTTTGCATAAAGAAAGTGAACGGACCTTTCACCAACTGCTAAACCCTGGGGACATATGAAAACTTAGAACCCTAAGTCTCAATAATCTAGTCACTGCGAAAAGGAACCCCCAAATGTCTACCATGGGCTTGACCAACAACAACCAAATCTAAATATTCAACCAACTTGGAAATTGGCACGTCCTCCCCAAAAATTAACCCTTCACCACAATCTTTAATTCGCACTGCAATGAATTTTTTCTTCTGCCCCTTCAGTCTAGCAGCCTCGCCCCTATCTTTCAAAATAAACTGAAAACCCACCGAACCAAGAAGAGAAAATGCAGCACGACCATCCTCAACACTGTTACCATTCAATTCATTCCTTAAAGCCTCACAGACAAAAGGAGAAGAAGCATTCCCCCCCTTCACTAGTGAGTACCAAACTAATGAAGAAACCCCAAAACTCAACCCTTCTTAGATATAAAATGTGTCTACAACCCCAACCGGAAATGGTCCAAAATTCTCAGATAAGAAGACTGAAGTAGAGAGTGGTTTCGACACCAGCCCTAAATATGATTTTTTTCCAGTAACCCCTGCCCTCACATCAATTAGAAGACCCTGTAACTATACAAAGCATCGACTGTCCTTACATGGGTCACAAAAGTCCGAGGGAGGTCCTAAATCCGAGGAATGTTCATAATGACACCAAAATTCAAATATCTCCAATGTCCCCCTAGTTATGCCCTAGTTATCCAGCAGAGAGGACAACATCAACCTGTGTAAACCTCTCTCTCAAACAGTCCTTCGACTTCACTAGTAGCCTAGCCCCGTGGTAGCCACATTAAAGTATATACCCAGAATAAGACATTCTCGGTACCGATTCCACACCCACCAGCAATGATTGAACCCCAACCTCGCCATTAAATATGTTTGTCGACTCAAATGGATCTAGCGTGTAGTCCAGTTTTGCCTCCTCCTTCGTCGCTCACTAGACACCAACTACCTAAAGTCTGCCCCCATCAATAAACCCTGACCCATACCCGTCGACTCTTCGGCTCCAAAATCCCTCCTCCTAAAGTTTAGTGGTTAACCCCTTTTTATTATAATGTAAATGAATTTATAATTCAAATAATTTATTTTTAAAATTGAATTATATAATAACATACATTTTTATTGCACTAAAAGACACTTCTACAAACCAATATGAAGCATGATTGTAATTCATTCCATGCTCAATATTAAATTGATACATGATATATTTTAGTTAATTTTAAGTATCAAAGTGACTTGCATTATAGTAAGATTGTACTTATATCATATTATGGCTAAGCTCTTATAGATGACCTCAAAAGAAATAAAATTGAATAAAACTTATTTGAATTTCATTTGTGTTTTTTAATTGAAACTTGAGATAGCCAAGTAAATTTAAGAAAGTTCATATTTAATTATATATAAAATTATAGAAACATATATCATTAATTGTTTTTTGGTATATTAAATTCGAATACATATGACTTAAATATAATGTTATGACTAAGCTCTTGTAGATGACCTCAAAATAAACAAAATTGAATAAAACTTATTTATTGTTTACCAGACATCTTTTAAAATTGAATTTAACATTGATTTCAGTCCTATTTGTGTTTTTTAATTCAACCATCATATATTTTAGTCCATTTCAAGTATAAAATTGACTTGCATCATAACTTAATATTTCACTTATTTCCTTAGTCTATGAAACTAGAAATCAAAATTGTTCTCTTTTTTAATAAAAATTATATTATATAGATATATATATATATATTTTTTTTAATTAGCGAAATAATTTTAACAGATCCATAAATTTCAAAAATTAATGAACATCCATAAACAAGATTAATACAAATCCATAAACTAAAATAATGAATGTATCGATAAACTATCCATGTGAAAATATATAACAGATACAAATATCACATGAACATCCATAAACTAAAATAATGTCCATGTACATCCATAAACTATCCATGTATGAAAATATACAAAGTCGGTGTCACATGTGAATGTGCCCTATGAAATGGGCCTGAAAATATACAAACTATCCACTCTAATCATCACCAAAACTCCTATGTAAGATTTGTTGCGTAAAGTGTGTGTCCACAATCTGGTACTGCAATATAACACATTCAAATTCAAACTAATTAGATCATTACTTGTACAAAACAAATAATATGGAAATAAATAATTTTGAACCACATTTTTAATTAGATATATGAATCTACTAACTTCACTTAAGCCAAATGGAAGTTAGATAGGATGGGGGTATAATGAATCTGGGTCTGGTTCTCCCCTACCTATGGCTCAAAGATTGGGGTTTACATGAATGGACTCACATCGCCAATGCCTCTATATCCAACATCCCACTCATGCATCCACATAACCCTGATGTTGATAACCCTATATACACAATGCCAAGGACAAATTGTAATTAGTCTACGAACTAATTAGCATACATGTAACTTGAAAAAAAAAAAAAA
The DNA here is from genome assembly GCA_000404065.3 of Pinus taeda. Lineage (NCBI taxonomy): Eukaryota > Viridiplantae > Streptophyta > Pinopsida > Pinales > Pinaceae > Pinus > Pinus taeda. The sequence continues at coordinate 33,257 of APFE030369990.1, forward strand.
AAAATGTTGAAATCTTAGGAATAAAAATGTTTAAGTCAATTGCTGGTCCATGTGGTTGTGCATAGTGACTCTCCTCCACATGAGTGTTATGAGGTGGAGGTAGTGGTAGAGGTCGAGGAGAATCGATGGAAATATGCACTCGTGGAGGATGTCCTAACTTATCAAATACCCCCTCAGATGACCTCATAAGCTCATCCATGTAGTTGGAGCCCTATTTCTTCATGTTATCGTGAATTTATTAATATAAATGCAATTTGATATGAACTAAATTGATATAAATAACTATGCATAATTTGATGATAAGATTCAAAAGTTTCATATATATGTGTTTGTGTGTGTGTACCTGGTTTGTGTCACGTGTGTTGTGCACCCTCCAAGTGTCATGGATGGCATCACGACATATACATGCATATGAAAAAAGTTGGTCAACAGGTAAACTCGAGTGAACTGAATCATCATATAAAGGAATTGGCAGATCATGAATCAATGGTGGCAGTTTGCTAATCTCTTCTTGCAATGCAACACGTGCAATGACGTCAATATTGCTATCTATATGTGGACTTAGAAAGAATGTTGACAAGAAAATCATTCAGTGCATGTGCTAATCTCTTCATGCGGTGCAACACGTGCATTCTTTCTAATCTTTTTTACCTTTTTCTTTTAAAATTTGATGATAGAGTTGGTAGCAATGTTGGAAACTAGAAAAAATAAACATGATTAAATTATCATATTTCTTTTAACATTAACTATTTCAATAATACAATCTATATATATATATATATATATAATAAACACTGCAGAGTATAGAGAGTAACTTAAAAAAACTTTGGTAAAATTGAATTGTAGGGGGTTTTAACTGGATTTGGAACAAGATTTTGAATTTATGAAACTTTGTAAAGCACATTTACACAAAACTATGTATGGTAAAATTTATTTAATTTTCTTATAGTGAATCACATTGACATAGATCCCCCATTTGTCTTTTTTGCTAGCATGAGACCACAAACACAACCCATGTAGCAATACTAGGAGCTAAATAATTGTGAAACCCTAGACTAGAGATTTTTTTAAAAATATTTACAATTTTTGGCATAACATTGAGCAAATGATGAAAACTATATCATTATGTACATGCAATTCATTCTTTAAAAAACGTTGTCGCTATTTCTATAAAGTTTATTTTAGATACAAGTGTTATTTTCCTTTCAATAATCACATGTGATAATTAGCTATTTTTTGCATGTCAGAGTGTGTTTTGAAAGATTTTATAATGTTTTTCCAATACATATTTGATTACATAAATAAAATAATGCTCTCCAAGTTGTAGACACACAATTTTAAAATTATCGGGAGATGAAATAGAAATCTGACGCAATCTAGTTAGAGGTCGGATCTTGTTCTTTTGACAACGCGTTAAGGGAGCTAAAGCTAACTCCCAACCATGTCATGGACGTGGCAAGAGATTAAGGTGTGGACGTGTAAAATGCATGTATGATATTTTTTTTGGCTTTTCAACAAATCCCTAATGTTGAACCCCATAATTGCTTCTTTTTGACAATCCTTTGTCATGAAACTAGCTCACAAAAATATAGAAAAGAAAGATAAACGCCTTAGAATTCAGCCTCTTCGAGGGGGAAACCTCCTTTACATTACACATATGAACAATTCTTAGATGATTCAAATGAAAAAACCTCCTTTCTATATATAGGAGTCTAAGGGATCACAATATAACCAAGATGACCTAACAATAATAATATAAAGGCACAAAAATATCAATAGAGGGATTATGTGGGGAACAATAATAACAATATGGGCACAATAGGAGCACAACAATATTAATAAGGGATACAATTACAATAGTAATGGGGGAATCACTAGTATTATAGGGACCCAACATGCCCCTCTCCTTTAAAAAAGTATTGTCCTTAGCGCTTGAGTAGTTTTGGATGCTTCTGTATAAAATTCTCATCCTCCCATGTGGAATCTTCAGTAGATAAGTTCTTCCACTTGATGAGATACTCCAAAATTGATCGATTTCGTAGTTGTCGAGTTCTTTTTTCTGTAACTGCTTCTGGTTCCAATATAATTTTTCCTTCCTCGTCAAGTTCTGGAAAGATTGTTTGAACTGGGAGCTTGTTGCTTATAACCTTCTTTAAACATGAAACATGGAAAACTGGGTGTACCCGAGAAGTTGCAGGAACATCCAATTTGTATGCCATAATACCAATCTTTTGCAACACCTTGTACAAACCATAATACTTTGGTGATAATTTATTATCCTTCTTAGCTTTCTTGAGGGACATTTGTTTATATGGTTGTAGTTGTAGGAATACCCAGTCGCCTACATCAAAACTTCTTTCGTTGCGATGTTGATCTACCCGTTATTACATTTTATTCTGCGCCAACATGAGGTTATCCTTTAAGAGTTGGAGAACTTGTTGTTGATGCTTGATGTGATGTTCCATTGCTTGAACCTTAGAATTTTCTTTTAAATATGATGTGGTGGATGGTGGCTGATATCCATAAAGTGCCATAATGGGGTCATTTTTGCTGCAGTATGGAAAAAAGTGCTATACCACCATTCAGCCAGAGGCAACCATTTGACCCATTGTGTCTATTTATCAGATACAAAACAACGAATATATCCTTCCAAACATTTGTTTACTATCTCAGTTTGCCCATTAGATTGAGGATGATAAGATGAGCTATAAGCTAACTGAGTACCAAGACAAGAAAATAATTATGTCTAAAACTTTCCAGTGAAAATGGGATCGCTATCACTTACAATAATCTTTGGGCTTCCATGTAGCTTTTGAATTGTCTCCATAAATGCAGTAGCAACTATACTGGCTTTAAATGGATGTGATAATGCACAAAAATGTGCATACTTGGTAAGTCTGTCAACTACCACCATGATGACACTCTTTCCTTCAGAATTGGGTAAACCTGTGATAGAATCCATTGAAACCTCCTCCCAACATTGGCTTGGAATGGATAAAGGTCGTAATAAACCTGGGGTCTTAATTGTTTCAATTTTATTTTGTTGGCAAACCAAACATTCCGCCACAAACTTTTGAATATCTAATTTAAGGCCAACCCAAAAAAATTCCTTCTTAAATTTGTAGTAAGTTTTTAAAAATCTTGAGTGCCCTCCTAAGGGAGAAGTGTGTAATTCCATAAGAATCTTTTGTTTGAGTTGGGAATTCTTACAGAGGTATAAGCGATTTTTGTACCATAACGAATCATTTTTCCAGCTAAATGTATCAGATGTACTGGAATCTTTTTGTAACTTTCGAATAAGTGCCCATACTTCTTCATCATTCTTCCATTCCTCCCTTGTTTCGTTTATCCAATTTGGTTGGATAATAGAAATGGTGCACAAAAGTGCTTCCACATCCTCATCCTTTCTTGAGAGTGCATCTGCCACCACATTTTGCTTCCCTTTTTTGTAGATGATTTCAAAGTCATAACCCAACATCTTTGTGACCCACTTTTGTTGCTCTTCAGAGGATAATCTTTGTTCTAAAAGTATTTAAGGCTATCATGATCCGTTTTTACCTTGAAGTGTCTTCCCATTAGGTAGGGTCGCCATTTCTTAAGTGCATGGAGTATTGCCAACATTTCCTTCTCATAAATATCTTTGTGTAAAAACTTCCCTTGATTGGATGACTTTCAAAAGCAATGGGTCTTTCATCTTGCATTAAAACAGCACCAATTCCATTTTTCTTGAAGCAGTACATTACATAAAGGTTTTGTGAAGTCAGTGTAGCTTAAGATGATGCTTGGCAGACATGCCTTTAATATGTTCGAAGAGCTCTTTGTATGCTTTGGAAAGTCCTGAAAAAGATCATCTTTACTTCAATAATGTTGTTAGAGGTGATGTTATTCCCATAAATTCCTTACAACTTGTGAATAATACCTCTACTGTCAACTGTCAGAAATCCTACAGATGCTATAAATTGGAGTGTTGGGATTTGTTTACATTTTCTTAATGGCTTTTATTTTTTTCTAGGGTCTACCGTTAAGTCTTCAAGAGAATACATATGACCCAAATATTCACTTTGTACTCCCAAAGAAACATTTGGATCTTTTGCATATAATTGTTTCTCCTCCAATAGTTGTAGCACCCTGTCAACATGTTCAACATGATCCTTCCAAGACTTGTTGTAGATTAGTATATCATCAAAAAATACTAACACAAATTTTCTAAGGAATGGTTTGAAATGGAATTCATCAAACCTTGAAATGTTGAAGGTGCATTGGTAAGGCCAAAAGGCATGACCAAAAATTCATAATGACCCTCATGAGTTCTAAATGCTGTTTTTGGAATGTCTTCAGTCTTCTTTCTGATTTGATGATATCCTGAACGAAGATCCAACTTGGTGAAGTAAATTGATCCATGCAATTCATCCAGTAATTCATCAATGACAGGAATGGAAAACTTATCTTTAATAGTGAGCTTGTTGACCTCCCTATAATCCGGACACATGCGCCATGATCCATCCTTTTTGTGCACCAACACTACTGGAGCAGAGAAAGAACTTTGACTCGGTTGAATTATACCAGCCTCTAGCATTTCTGCAACCATACGTTCAATTTCACTCTTTTGGTTATAGGGATATCTGTACGGCATGATGTTTGGAGGAACACTTCCTGGAATCAGATGAATAGCATGATCATGATCACGAATAGGTGGGAGACCTTTGGGAGTCTCGAATACCTTGGAATGATTGTCCAAGATTATTTGGAGATCTAGAGAAATAGATGATTCTAATGTGGAAACATCTAGTGAACATAATTGTGCAATTAGACCTTTTTGTTCCTTTTTTAGAAGCTTTGTCATACCGTTAGAGCTGATTATCTTTCCCGGTTTCCCTGCAATACCTCTTAATACAACTTCCTTTCCTTCCATAGAAAATTTCATGAAAAGTTCTTGAAAATTAAAAGCTATTGTACTCAAGGATTGTAGCCATTGGACTCCTAGTACAACATCAGCACCTCCCATTGGAATGGAAAGAATTGGGTTATTCAATACATATTCTCCCATGGATAGCTTGATATTTTGGCACTTTCCAGAGCAATTTATGGTTCCTCCACTTGCAACCATCACTTGACACTCTGGTGCTGGATATAAGAAGAAATTCAATTCCTTGGCTATCTTACAATGAATAAAACTATGGGTACTTCACGAACCAATCAACACTATTACCTTTTTCTTCTTGATATGTCTTTCAAATCTTGATAGTTTTAGGAGTGGTAATTCCAACCAATGCATTACAAGATATGGTTGGTTTCATTTCTTCTTTCTCTAGGGTTTGTACCTGGTGTATATCATCTTCTCTTGGTGTTTCTTGTTCCTTTTCTTCTTCCTCTTCACAATCTATTTAAAATAATTTCTTCTTAGCACACTTAAGACCTTTAGTGTATTTGTTATCACAATTATAACAAAGCCCTTTTTCTTTTTTTCTTCCAATTGTTGGGGTGTCAACCTTGTAGGTTGTGGATGGTTGGGGGAAACAACACTTCGATTCTTATAGTTGTGAGTGGTAGGATTCCTTGTTGCCATAATTTTGCTTTCCATTTTTCTTGCCAACCTTAATGCCTTCTCCAATGAGTTAGGTTCCCAAAGGCGAACCTCATGTTGGATGTTATCCTTTAAAGTCCCTATGAACATATCAATCCTATGCTCCTCTGGAATATTATTTACCCTTATATTCAATTTTTGGAAGTCCTCAATGTGCTCCCTCATTGAACCCTTTTGTTTGAGGTTTATCAATTGGTTAAAAAAAGTGTTATTTTTCACATCCTCATAATGTACTGTCATTTCTTCCGTTAAAATTGCCCAAGTCACAATTTGTTTATGAGATCAAAGCCATTGATACCATACAAACTGGTTTGGTTCCAAATGTAAAGTTGCAATGCATACCTTTTGTGTGTTTTTCACATTATGGAGATCGAAAAATTTCTCCATCTGTAGTATCCATGTTACAGGATCTTTTCCATAAAACTTCCTCATATCGATCTTTGGAACATGGTGAGTCTTTTTTCCAATGTTACAGACTATGAAATCATGATTAACATTTATTTTTTTCTCATCATGAGTTTCCTCCACAACATTTTCACCATTACGAAGCCTTTCTTGTAGCAACTTTGTCAAACCTTCCTTCAATCCTTCAATGTCTTTATTCAAATCTTCCATGTTGTCATCCTTCAAATCATGATTAACATTCTTTTTGTTCTCATTATGAGTTTCCTCTCCTACCTTTTTTCCATTAGGAAGCATTTCTAATAACAATGTTTTTATACCATCCATCTTAGCTTCCATGTTGTCCATCTTAGCTTCCATGCTATCCATCTTAGTTTCCACACCATTCATCTTAGCCTCCACGCCATTCATCTTAGCTTCCACACCTTTTATCTTAGATTCCACGCCATTCATCTTAGCTTTTGTTAGCTTTTGTGAGAGTGACATTTGTTTCACTTGGTCTCGTAATTTTGATATATCATGTAGCATTTCTTCCTCTTCTTCATGAATCATGCTAGAGCTTTCAGGTTGTTTACTAGGTGTTTCCATTTTCTTTCTTCGAAGCATCAATTACCGATAATAATGCTTCACTATTCCCTTTGAATTCCTTCAAACTAATTTTTCAAACCAAGCTTATGCAAATATTTAAAAAAATACACACCTTTTTTCACTTTGTAGGCACTCAATATTGAAGCTGATGTATTTCTGTAATTTTGGATCTTCTAGTTTTGAAATTGCGACCTGCAGTAGCCTTCTATGTCCTCTTTCAAATGCCACCAGTCTGATCGAATTTAGATTCTCCAAGAAAGAGTTATGCACAATCTCCCAAGATGACCTGATTATATACCTTTTAAAAAGAGCGAACTTGTATGAAGTGCCACATGTCACTGCTTTGATCTTCGGGTCTAAAAAATATACACAGGAAACTACAGTCGTCCTCTTTCTGTAAATTCTTACGAAATTTCAATCTAATGCTTAAAATAAAAGTTATGATGATTTTCCCAAGGTCACCTGTTTGGAATGTAATTCAGGAGTCTGCAAAAAGACCAATTTCCTCAGATCATATCTCCGTAAATATAGCGCGAAAAGCTCTAAAATTCGAACCTGCAATTCAATGCAATTTCTTCTCAAATGGGTTTTTGTTTTGGCATCTGAAACGTCGTAGAAAAAAAGTTATAGCGAAAATGCCACGATGACCTATTTGGGGCAGCGAAACCCTAGAATCCAAAGCTCTGATACTAAATGTTATGAAACTAGCTCACTAAAAGATAGAAAAGAAAGATAAACACCTTAGAATTCAGCCTATTCGAGGGGGACACCTCCTTTACATTACACAAATGAACAATTCTTGGATGATTCAAATGACAAAACCTCCTTTCTATGTATATGAGTCTAAGGGATCACAATATAACCAAGCCGGCCTAACAATAATAATATAAAGGCACAACAATAACAATAGAGGGATTATGTGGGGCACAATAATAACAATATGGGGACAATAGGTGCACAAAAATATTAATAAGGGATACAACTACAATAGTAATGGGGGAATCACTAGTATTATAGGGACCCAACATCCTTTTTCACTCTAATCCTCCCTTCTTGATTTTCATAACTATAATTTGGGTATCAATTTATTATTTAACTTAATATCTACTCGAGCTACCGAATTTCAAAAATTATGCAGCTAAGTCCAAGGTTCGATAGGTTGCGGAGTCCAAGCCGAGAAACATGGCACATGGGTAGTTGAAAAATAACTACCGCAACGATTTGTTCCTATTTGTAGAAGCTAGATCGATGAAGGCACTCTATCAATTCGGTCAAAGGATAAGTCAATTATCGTGAAAGGCGAATCAAGCAAGCAAGATGCAAATTTTCCTCCTCATGATTTGTTGCATTGATAGCAAATTGTGAGCAAGATTACGATATATTATCTCTTCAGTTAATTATAGCCAAGTTAATTAGCATATGCATAAAGATCTGAAAATATTTATTGTGTAAGGGTTTTATAAGTATGCCTCTCGACATGGCTAAAATGGACTTGAATTTTATCTATAAGCACTTTGTTTTTTATATATAAAAACTCTATTTCGATTTCATTCTAATGTATTATCTCAATGAGTGGATAGTTAACTTGTGAAAGCTTGATTGTTCTACCTGCTTCTCGTAGGAGGTCCCCCTTGAGATAGTAAGGTCTTTTTTGATTAACAATTAGTATTTCAGTTTATCTTTCCATTAGATTTATGTCAATTCATTTGAGTAATTGAGTTTTGATTCTTAGATATAAGTTTGAAATTTTTTTTGCTAATCATTTTATTGTTTAGGTGATGAAAGATTTCAGATGCACATGAATAGAGTATAATCTAACATAGAAGTAGAAGTATAAGCTTTGCATTGTAGTGATTTTTCAATTATAGAACTAATCTTTCTTTAAGTTAGAACATATTCGTTTGTAAGTGTGATTTTATTGCAGAGAGTGATTTGATTTGAGTGCAAGTGCGATTTACATTTAAGCAAGAGTGGTTTTCTAATTTTCATTTAGGCAAGTGTGGTTTTGAGAGTAATTTTCATTTAAGAAGTTATGGTTTTCAAGAGTGATGTTTCATATTTAAGCAAGTGTGGTTTTCAAAAGTGATTTTAATTTAAAGAAAGTGTGAGTGTGATCATTATTCAAGCAAGTAAAATATAATCGATTTCATTTCGTATAAGCTACGTAGCTATAGAAAAACATGTGCATTTCGATAACTCAGGTTAACTTAGGAATTGAATGAGTGATAAAGACTCTTAGCACATACAATGCACGTACACTTCATCAGTTTACTAGCCCTGGTTGATAATTCATGTAGGTAATTTAGCATCAATTAAATTGTTAAACATTTTTAGGTTGTTTCCAAGGAAGTGTATATAGGAGTATTTTTCTTTTTCTTTTTGTTAAAAATTGAAAAATAATAAAAATGATATGCATAGGGAAAGCGATTCTAGAGGTAAATTTGTAGGTAGAGGTAGAACTTTGATTCCAACATTAACACTCACCCAACCACGACCTTGTAGTTCCACACCATTGACCCAAATTCATATTCCATCCATTGCAGGTAGACACAAACTTCCTGGGGTACTTAGGTCTGAAATCCAACCTAGAGATTCACCAACTCCATCAACTAAAGCCATAATAGAAGAATTCGAATTCTACATTCCCAATAGAAGGAGTAATTTTTCTATCCTCAACTGGAAAACAACTTTTAGGACAAGAACTAGAAATTCCTAGTGAAGAGGAAGAAGAAGGAACCTATTTTAATATCCCATTGATAGAAGAACTAGAGGAGCTAGAAGAGGAACTAGAAAATCCAATTTTAGAGCCTTACATTAGTTCTGAGGAATCTACAATGGCAGGAGAAGGGGAATAGGAAGTACATAATGTGAATGGTCAACAACCTAGTATTGGAGGTGGAAGAGGAGGAAATAGAGGAGGTGGAAGAGGTGGAGGTAGAGAAAGAGGAGGAGGTAGAGGATATCCATAACCATTTGGATTTCCTATCGTCGATGAAGATACCATAGCTACAATGAAAAATATCTCACCCTCCATCCTTCTTAATTTTCATGGATTAAAGAATGAGGATCCTGAAACATTTCTCTATGAATTTGAAGTCTTGTGTAGATCCTATGACTACTTGTGTGATTCTTAGAAGTTGAAATTGTTTCCATTCTGATCCGGATTTAAATAGGAACGCAATAGATTACAGAGATAACCATAAATACAGAGATGCGATAACCATAAATAAAGAGATGCAGCGGAAATAACACTTCATTTCATTAATGGAAAATACCGAAATATGCTTACAACCAGAATTGGAAATAAACCAGCTAGGACGATGGTAGCTTATCTCTGAGAAGAGATGTGCGGCTACATGTCTCTGAACTGTTCCGAACTTGTATTACAATGAGGCTCGAAGGCCTATTTATTATTGAGAAACAATGGAAAACCCTTCACATTCCAAAACCTACCCTTAGAAGATGAAACGCCAAATTGTGGGCCCCGTTTTGGGTAAATTGGTACATCAATTTCCCGGGGTCGTAACTTTGGCATACGATCTCCGTTTGACGCGTATGATAGCTCGTTAGAAAGATCTATCCGAGAACTACCATTGTTGGAATGGGCAACATCGTCCATTCCATGGACCGATGTTGCCCCTGGATTCCCCAAAAAACGTCGTTTAGGGCC
>APFE030369996.1:0-45851 GCA_000404065.3 Pinus taeda
ACAATCCACAATTTTTTAGTGCTTGTATGGTAGTAAGATCATTGGTTGCATTCAAATCCTATTCTTCATTTTCTCCTTCTCTCTAGATAAAGGCCATTTTGTGATAATGAAGACCTGAAACATCAAGAAGAGACTCAGTAAGATCCATTCCATGCAAGAAATTTGCAAATTTTTTAAGGGAAATTGGTAAACAGATTTTGGATTTGTGCCCAACACACCCCTATGAGGAGAGACAATGAGTTGCACCCCTCCCTGCAGTGTATTCTCACTTAGATGCAATGCACCTTTCAACTATATGGAGCTACTTTGATCCTAGGGAAAGTTATTTTAAACCCAGGGCCCTAAAAAATACCCAAAACTTGCATGAAAACACAAAATGAAACCATGAATTGAAGGAGAAAGGTTTTAAATCCTACCTGGAAGTGAAGGTTCTTGAAACAATCCACTAGATTGATCATGATCAACTATAGAATATAGAGGGAAAAAACTACTTAGAACTCTTACTATTGAAAGTAAACGTGAAATGGTAAAGATGAGTAGTCATTTTGAATATTTATGGTTGTTTCATATTTAATGTTTTCACCTAGTTACAACCCATTTTTACCATGACATGTACATTTTTAATCCTTTTTATGATGTTTTGAGTAGGTCTGTAGTTGTTTGAAAATTTTTGTCATGTTTTGAACAAATTATTTTGACCGAGGAGTACAGTTTTATCACCTTTTCAGGCTCTATAAACTCACGAAAAAGCAACCCCCTAGAGTCCTCTTTCATCTCTTTTTAGACTCCCAAAATATGAAAATATTTTTGAACATTGTCTTTTCGAACTCATTAAAGTAAATGAAAAGATGGCGCCCACGGGGTTTTGGATTGACGGTGAATGGGTGTGCTGATAAGCCACTCCTTGCGATAGGTCATCGGTTCAAATCCCCGTGGGTACCTAGGTTAGTCTAAACATTAAAAAAAAAAAAAGTAATTGAAAAGATGTCTACTCAGTATAAGTTTAACCCTTTTCTAGATTGAGATAGACTACTTACGAAAAATGAATACCTTAGTCAAACATGGCTAAGAGGTTCTCTTGGGTATTATTTTCTACCTTTTTGGACCTAAGGCACTATCTACGAAAAGGAACATCCAGAGTTTTCTTTTTTGTCTCTTTTTCAAACTCTCTAAATATGAAAAAGATGTCGAGTTATACCTTCGTTAGAGTTGTAAAAACATCAAGCACTGATGGACTCTTCATTCATGATGGGACTGAACCACTCCTTCTCTGGGTTCGTTAATTATTCTCAAAGGGATGAAGTTACAAATCAAGCATATGTTATCCTCCTCAGGTTTGTTAAAAATTAAAGAAGTACTGACCAATATGGTTGGGGAAATTGGGAAAATAGGGTATTGAACAAAACACTCTTCCACTTCATATTTGTTGTTGTTGGATTGGGAAATATTCTTGTCTTTTGGTTTATCATACCATTTCAAAGCCTCTGTGTTTTGGCTTTCTGTCAATGTTGGCAACTCCATTTTGATGTCATCATTGTGTTCAAGAGAATTCATTCAGTCAATATCTACCACAATACTCCGAAGCCTCCATTCCATTTCTAACTCTCCTGATCTAGTTCCATATCAACATCATTTTGATCATTCAATCTCAAATCATGGTACCCATTTTGTTTCGTTGATGGAGGATACATCAAGGCCCTCTTGCAATGGGTTGCTTCTTGACGACATCAAATCATTATCTACAAAGTTGACTTAGAAACAATCATTCCGTACCTTTGTGCTTTCTTGCATTAATGGCAAGTTTCCTTGCTCTCAGTGATAGGTTTTCATCAATGGCCTTCAACCAAAAAATTCTATGTGGTGTTTGACATTAACTCATTTATTCACACCATGTAAATTGTACTGTAGTACCTTGAGAGCCATTAACATCATTGGTGGCTTCTCTTGTGTTTGTTAATGACTTAAATCATTGGTCAGTAATCAGATGGTGTCTGTCGTGTTCGGCCTCAACTTATCGATTCACATGGTTAGACTCATACATTGGTTGGTCGTGTGAATGAGATAGAAGACCCCAGATCTAGTTTCATCTATTTAGGTTGTGATTTCAGGAGTAATACAAGATAACAATGTATGATGACCATGATTGTACAGATAATTATTCAATCATGGGTCCACCATCAGTCATCTGTGGACATGTATATTGATCATTGTACATGTAATGTTAGTTTTTGTGCTGAGTATGGGTATGCCTCCCTCAGCAAAAATTTCATGATATAAATGTATTGTAAAGGATAATGATCTCATCGGTTGTTCTTGATCTCGACTTGCACAAGGTAAAGCACTGTAGTCATTATCTATCATTTCTAACTTTTCACTTTATGGGGCAATATGTTATAGGAAATTTTGTTACATTTGGTCAATAGGCCTTCAAATAGGATCATTCACATCCTCTGAACACTTTTTCATCCTCCCTACACAAATACCTAAGTATGTCTCTCTCATATCCCTGAGTTTTTTCCTGAAACTTCTTTATTTCAGTAATTTTTAGGACCAATGCACCCTTTCCCCTCATTAGCCAGCATTGACTACCAGGTTTCCCTACTCTATACTTGCGTTGATCTCCAGAAGGTTGCTCAGTGTCGGGGGTGTGCTGATTCTAGAAATTCAGGAAAAGAAAAAAGAATCCTGAAGCTTCCTCTTCCATTTCCATAGGAATAATTCAATGGTCAATAAAGGTAAAAGAAATGGTCAATAACCTTTATTTATTAAAAATAATCCTAAATCTTCCTCTTCCAAAAGATATGTGAATGAAAATATTTGATTTAATTTCACTTTAATGGTGAAAATATGAAAATAACATAAAATTAATGAATTTATGAGTTATTCTCATATGGGTAAATTGATTAATGGAAATAACTTAGGAAAAATAGTTCCTTATGCCATTTCCTTTGATGAAAGTGGGTATTAATATGTAAAACCCATATTAAATGGTGTAATTTAATCCACCCGATGAACTATGGCTAGGTGATCACTTTTTATGTGATAACATATGGAGTCAGTTGTTGAGTTCTTCTTTGCTAAATATTTCAAGAGACATTTTTTCACTTTTAATTTTTTGTATGTTGAGGAAAATTATGTTGGCCAATGGTTAATAAATGCGTTGAACATTTTTTCCTAATCCATTGCAGTTTCTAACTTTTTCCTTGTCTCCTAGAATTTTTTATATTTTAACTATAGGGTAGTTGAGAATATGCTCTACTTTAAGTTATAAATTTTCTTTATCATCCTTTTATTATTTTCCTCTAACTGTACATACTCTTCCTTCAATCATCTAATTTCTTCCTTAATTTTCTTATTGTCCTCCTTTATACATATATTTAACTCAACTAGCTAATATACTAGTTTATCTATTGAGTTTAGTTGATCAATCTCTAGATTGTATAGCTCAATGTCTTACCTCTCCCATGCTAAGTTGGTCAAATCCTTCTAGACATATTTTTCTTTTTATTGTTGTCCATTGGTCACCATCATTCATTGCAAGTTTTGTTTGGATACTAATTCTTTGGCGACCTTGTTATATAGGTCTAAAATTTGTGTATATGAGGTCACTGTAAAATTGAACACTACATTTGTAATTAGGCAAGAATTATCTATAGGTAAAAAATGATAAAAAATTATTGGATTAAAGTGTTTTTCCTATTTTTTTAATTTCTTTCGTAGAACTTGATGGTTTTTGTGATGGAAGTGGGGTTTGCTCAATTAACTAGTTAGCTAGTTGGTCAATTGGATGATTGTCCCTAACTTTTTTTAATTAGGGTTGTGCCAACTCTTCCTATTGTATTATTATTTTGGTTCATGTTTATTTGGAAGGCTAGTAGTAATCTTTTCCTACATTTATATGTTTGATTGATCAACTTGTTCACTCTTTTTCTCTTCACTCCCTCCCTCATCTAACTAGAGTGATACCTTTTCCATAGGTTGATTGATATGTACTTTTGTATCTACTAGGTTTCTTCTGATTAATGCTTGTGTTTCTTTTCTTCCCCTATTTTTCCATGCCAGAGACGTTTCTCTAGAAGAAATCTCCTATGTTGGCATTAATGTCAATCTTGGTAATGTGGGAGATTTATGACCAAGCCAATGATGTCTTAGGGGGAGAGAGGGTGTTGCACTATTTGAGGTTTGAGTTGATTTGATGTGGAACATTTATCTTAATGGATGGAATACCATGTAGGTTAGTGGACCCAAGTAATGTTATATCTATAATTATTTGTTGTCTGATGCACCATAATGAAATTATAACAACAATATGGCACGCAAGGAGTATTGGTTCCAAGTGTGAATGGTTAAATATGAAATTAAATATTGGATGGAAGTCCAAGGACCCAATATTTAATTTGCCAAATATTTGTGGTTATTTAATTGGCCAAGTATTTAAATTGGTTATATATGTTATGGGATTTGTCCCAACATTGTTATTAAAATCTTGACCATGGTGTAATGAAAAACTTGACTATTCCCATTGCTTAAAAGTTGTTTGATTTTCTCACCCATGGTAAATATCCCATTGTTTTTATAGTTGGCCCATATTACCAGTGAATTTCCTATGGTAATCCCATGACTTTCCATGTTTTTATAATTGGATCAAGGTCTCTTTAGCCATAAGTACCATGTTGACATCCCAATTGATATATCAATCCAACAGTGTTCAATCATGCATTGTTTATCTTGTGCTAACATAGTATGGGAGCATTCAAAATATCGTTTTATGGAGTGACTGATCAGGGTAATGATATATTTTTTGTTTTATTATAGGTGAGTTGCATGGCATATGCATTACTCTGAATTAGTGTAGAGATCAATGTCAAGTGATCCTGATGCATGTTTCTAGCATGATCAATATCTTGGTGCTAGATGAAGTTACAACTATATCAGGATCAACCATGATTAGGTTGGAGTGATCAAGAGCGACCAATATATAAATATATATATATATATATATTATATATATATATATATAATATAATATATATATATATATACTTATATAATATATATATTATATCTGTGTATGTGTGTGGTGTGTGCACATATTGGCATGGTGGTGTATCAATTGAGCAATCTAGGTAATGATCTTTCTTTTCTTGTGTTTTTCTATTTTGGTAGAGGTGTGGCACGATGCGTTTATCTGAAATTGTTGGTGTTTGGTCACTTCTAATAGTGTTATCACACATATTATTTCAATTAATTTATGTTTTCTATTAAGTGAGGATCATACGACTTCTATTCTTTATGTTTGGGCCCATGTAGCATGGTGATGATCACATAAGTCCTATGTTTGGCAAGATCAATATCAAGCTTACATTCCATTCTAGATTAGGTGGATATTTGTATGGGATAGAGTGATGATACATGGACAAGATATATTAATAGAACTATTACCTCAAATATGATGCATGGGGAGCATGTGCATTGAGAGCATTAGTAAAGTGAGCAATGGGGTATGAAGTGTGATCGCATTACAAAGTATTATCTTCTAGCATGATGTGGAAATTGTTTGATAAAAACCATCTAAAGGAATATGTTATGCAATGAGTGTATAATGGTGTGATCATGTGTCTGAGACTTGATGAAAATCTGGGAGTAAATTTTGTATTGGTGCGCTACATTAAAACCATGATCCGATCTAGTATGTAATATTTTTTTTATATAACCTAAATATATGGTGCATAAATGTATGGTAACCTAGTGCATAAGGAAAATCCCGTGATATGATTGGATGTAACCAAGTGTGAGGTGTGCACTACATGTTCTGATCTAGCATCTTGGTGAATAGGGCCTTTTTCTAATGTGCAAAGTATGATGCATAAGGGCTTATCCCCAGTTTTAATGTGGGGTTGTGAGCCAATCCATTGAAAGATTCACGTGTAACCTTCCTCTATTTTTGACACAATTGTTTCATGTAGTGTGATTAAGTGGTAGCTAGTATATGTTTGCAATTCAAAAGCCAAGGCCATAATCCAATGCGGTTTGGTATGGTTGTGGGGTTTAATCTGGTATCTTCTGCAGTGATCATATATTTGTTCTCAAAATATTGAACTTCTTTTTTGGTGGTACAGGATTAGAAGTGATGTATCTCTATTTACATATGTTATTCTAGTATGTATGTATTCAACATTTTTATTGAAGACTATGGATTCTTGATCTAAGTGCAAGTAAGAGTTAAGATTCCAAATGAAGGTGTTTACATGAGGTAAGTAGGATAATAGCTAAAAAAACATCAAAACTAATTACCAGCCATACCTTTGGTAAGAGTTAACTAGTGGAGTGAAAGATATAATTTTTATTAGGGGTATTACTGGCTTTAATAGGTATAATATTGTCCTTTGTTACTCTTTTTGTTATGATTGGGCATTGTTAGAGCATTCTAGTTTATATAATGTCTGAGATAGTCCACGAGATTATTTGTTGATATAGCATGTTTGAGGTGCTTGTTTGACTAAGTATTTCGCAGTGAGGGAAATATTATTGTTGTGACTAAGATATGTAATTTGTATGCATGCTTAAATATAATTCTATACTATGATCACCTACTGAGTCAAATATTTGATCCATTTCTAGTAACATATTTTCTTCTTATAAAGGATGTTTGCTACTATTATCCGAATTTGTTTTCACTAAGATTAGATTAGGGCTTTAATATTACTATTGTTGTTAGAGGTGTTTGTGTGACAAGATTGTATGCTCATGAGAACTTATGTTGCAAGGATGTGTGCATGAGCATGATGATGTGTTGTAGTGTTAATTTTTGTGTTGAAAATGATATCCCGATGATTCATTATGAAGTTTTTTCTTGTTGAAGTAATTGTTAAACCAATGATGACGAGGATGCTATGAATTACCAAAGTGTTGATGACAAGTATTAAAATAGGACTTGGAGAATAAAGCCACTTGTTGAGAATATTGTTTTCAGTCATTGTACTAAGGATGACTTTGTGATTGGGCAAGGTATTGCTTAAGTTGTTAATGAAGTGAATAGATTGTTAATGATATGTTGCTGCTCAAAATTGATATTGCCAAGGTACGAATGTCGTTGTTATTCTAACGGGGCTTGAAAAACTAATAGTGTAAAGCTTATTTTACATAGATGTATGCATGCAAATTATGAAAGATTTCTAATAAGAAATGTGTTGTTGAACTTGTTAATAATGATGTGTTGTTGACCAAGAATAATTTGTTGAAGGTTTGAATTTCATGTGAAGTTCTTTATTTTCATAGTTTAATCAACTGCTAATGTTCTAATTAGTGTTATTACATTGTTGAATGTTTATTAAGTCTTTTGAAGTGGTTTTTGGGATAGATATTGATGACTAGTTGTTGCACTAATGAAGATTATTGTTGAAGTGAGTGTGAGATACAAAGTTGAATCTTATTGAGAGTAGAAAGAGTTTGTATTGGTTTTTGAGATTTACGTCAAAAGGAGTTGATCCAGTATGAAAATGGATGAAAGGGAGGTCCAAATGATTTTGGGGGTCTATGAATCCATATGGTTGGTGCCAACAAACTGATATGAGGGATTAGGTCCTTCTTATTGGTGGGTGCTAGAGAAACAATACAAGGGAGTGGGTGCTTTCTGTTACTAGGTGAAAACGAAATTGTGCAAGGGAGTCAGTGCTTCTTGTTAGTGGATGCCAGCAAAATAATGCAAATGAGTTATTGTTTCCTACTGGTGGGTGCTAGAGAAACATTGAAAAGGGAGTGGATGCTTCCTGCTGGTTGGTGTCAGTGAATCTATATAAGAAAAGATTAAAGAGAAAAAGTGGGGTGGTTTTCTCCCTTTATACGTTTCCACCTTCCAAAATATTTGTGATCATATGTTTGATGATGATATATTGAACATGTGTTCCTAAATGATGTTTAAATTATGAATGTTGAATGCAATTAAAATACACATCTATAAAATGTTGAAATACTGATTCACACCCCCCTAGTATTTTCAACATCCTACATAACTTATGTTGTCTCAATGAGAGGGAACTTAGGATGGGCCACTATTGTTTATATTTTTCTTTGTTTCTTTGATATCCTTTTTTCTCAAGGGATTGGGTACATCATCTTGGTCTTCATTATAAGTCAAGATCAACCAATGTTGTGTTGTTTCTCTCCCTTTTCTTATTTTATTAGCTAATCACTATATTTTTTTCTAGCACAATATTCATCTCCATTTCATATAAAAAAAAAAAAAAAATCTATTGCCTATTCGAGGGATTCTACATAGGATGGCCCTATGCTCAAATGTGGTATTTATCTTGTTCTCACTGACTCTTGATAAATGTCCTTTCCTTTTTGCTCCACTTCATAAAGAAATTTTGTGCTATTTTATCTAGGTTCTCCTTCATCTTGAGGTTTTCCAAGGATATTGATTGGTAACCATCAAGGAATTCATTCCAATCAATCTCAAACTAAGATCAAGCCGGTTGGGTTCACTTGGGTAGTTCCTTGAATTCAATTTCTTTCGTCTTCTTTCTTAGTCTTATTTTGGTGGGTGTTGTACAACTGGCTAGTCTAAATTGGATATGAATCAAATAATATATAATTCCTCTTATTTTTCTTCTTCCATCTCTTTGCCAGTCAATGGAAACAATATTTTGTCCTACTCTGCCTATGCTAGTAGACAAATTATAAATTCAATGTTGTTTTGTCTCTATAATTCCTCAAAAAATTGAAGTCATATTGGTTGGTACAATAATTATTGTAGATCTAGAGTCAATGCATCTCCACACCAACTTTTTCCTTCATCAAGGCATAATTTTAGATGCATAGGATTTGGTAATGCTTGGTGAAATTTCTATTGAACCACCATTTATGTGAAACATTCTTTAGGTTTTTGACCTAGGTTTTGAAAATATAGTTAATTAGTAGTCACTCAATTGACCCTTATGCATCTGATGCAAAAATATGGCAATTGTTCATGGTTGGCACCATGTTCTTTGTAAATGTCTCTTCCCTAACTAGAAATATTTCACTTATGGCCAACCATATTAGTAGAGAGGAAAACATGATGATTTTCATTAACTCTTAACAGTATTTGCAATTGGAACTTATGATGTTAGTGAGCTAAGATGACTAGTTGAAAACTTGACCACTCTCAACAATTTATCCAATGGTTCCCAACATAGTGAGTTCCATGTTGGATGCCCAACCTGCTAGAGTATAATATATAATGCATGCCTATTTTTCATGTTGATATCTAACTTGGATATAATTTATCACTTTTAATTCCTTTATGTATTTAGTTGACCCTGTCAACTTCTAGATTTAATACCCTATATCAATGGTTGTTTGGATTTTTTCTCTTTCACATTGAATTCCAATTATTATGTGGATGATCCTTATGGCAATTGGAAATGGTTGCTCTAGGTAGAGATACCTAGAATGGTATATACTTATATTGAACTTTGCATCTTCCTCCTTCCACACCCCAAAATAAAAAAAAATTAGGGGCTCCCAAATAGTTCCAAATGTGTGGTTGCTAAAGAAAATAGGTCTCCTTCTTCCACACACCAACATCTATTCCCCTTGCTGTGAAGTTTTTCCAAAGTTTCTCCCATGAGATTTATTCCATTTATTCTTGTTAGATATTATGAATTTTAGTCCAAATTCATTTACAACAACTCTCAGTTGACCCATTATGCTCAACATATTTGCATGATTTTGTTGGTCAAATTATTCATCAAAGGTTGTAGATTTCATGGGTGATTAATCGAGTTATGGTTCAGGAGGTCAATGGATCTCTCTAGAGTTAAAAGAAAAGGGAAAAAGTCATAGACTATAGTTCTAATATTTATTTATAGTTTTTGTGTGTTGAGGTTTATGAATTTCAAATAACGAACTAGTAGTTAGTACACTTCAACATTTATTATCGGTGTTAATGCTTGTATGCATTAATGATCTATGGGATTGATCATTGTGTATTGGTCAAATAAGACTATTCAAAGGTTGGTTGATTTATAATATCCATGTTGGTTGATTCCTTTAACTTGGTTAGTCTTTTTTTATACTTTAATATTTCAGCTAAAATTATTTTTCTACTTTTTCAAGTTACCCAAATTGTTTAAGTTTGTTAACTTGGTAAGTTTTTCTCTTCTAGTCAAATTTCTATGATTTTATTTATGTAGTCAAATTTTCTCTATCAATTGATCTTTGACTATGTGGTCATTTATATCACCTTTATCATCTTCTTTATGAATATCTTACTTTCTTGGTTTAATATATTATCACTCACTTGAATTGCCCCTTCCCTACTTATTCAAAAACTACTACATATCTTGTCCCTAGAATTTACTTGGCATTGTTGTTTCTTTTGACTCTTATTTTTTGGTTGATTTTGATAGGTATATTTTCCAGTTATCTTAGTCCTTTTCAATTTGTTTTCTGTTACAAAATTTGAATGATAAACTTTATTGATAGTTCTTGATTCAGCTATGTTTCTTTAACCAAATCACTACCCTTGGACCATTGCTTACATAATTGTTCATAACCAACTACTTCATTTAGAGCTTTTTGTATTTTATTTGTTTTTTCCCTTGGTTTACTTTTATGCTAGGCCACGACGAATGGTTTTCAACCTAGTTGAACCTCATTGGTAACCCCAAAGGAGGTGTTGAAGCCCCGAAAATCGGGTCGACAACAAGGGGGATACCCACCGTGTCTGGACCTTGGTTGGCAGCTCCTTATCCGTTTGGTATAGCGGGTCCGACTGGCGATAACGGGACCGTTTCCCGATCTGAGGGTGTGTGTGTGTGTAGAGTTGAATAATGCTGATCTAAGAGTACTTTAAAGCTAATCTAATTCAGATTCTTAAACTAACTCTATGCTATTGTAATCTAATGAGAAACAACACATCTAATCTACGTTAACCCGGGATGTATATCTTCTATTATGCGATCTAAAGAGATTTCAAACAATAACTAGTAATAAAGATCATTCAGCTATCATAAGAATAGAAATCATTCAAGATAAACCACTTTGCATAAGAAGTTAGGCAAAACTGTTGTGAACAGCATATCGCATAGTAAGTTATTCATATGTTAAACATAAATAAATGAATCCACCGTACAGAAGTGCCAAATGGTAACCCATACATTCATGCAATAACATATAAACAAATGAAAACTATAAATCACTTAAAGAATATAAGCAGAAATTGCCAAGAGATAAAAGTACCATTTATGACTAATTCTACCCACAAACTTAAGCAAAAACGATCTATCTCTACTTGCTCTAACATCTACTAAGAGTACAAAAGTGCAACATCAGTAGCAGACATCAAATGAAAAAAAAAAAAAATCTCGATCCATCAATTCATCAAAACCTCCTCTGAGGGTGTAGAAGTGCATGTTCCGAGGACAAGTTTTTTGACAAATCTCTGGACCCTTCTCTAAATGCATGAGAAGGGTTAAAATACTACTTCCTAATTCTAATAATAGTGTTTTTACAAAATTTTAGGATATGGTTTTCAAATGACCGTCCTTTTTCTAATCTAATAAAAAGAAAAAAACAAACATATAAAAATAAGCTACTTCTGAACTTGGTCCTTAAAACTGCAAGTGTTCATCATGGACTTGGGAAGAGTCAGTTGGCCGACTTCTGCGCTGAGTTGGGCTGCGAAAACAGAAGCTATGAGAGCTAGCACTACTTTTCCAGCTGAGTTTATGATGCATTTCACAGTCATCCATCGACTATGTGGCTTGACCAAGTATGCCCAGTAACACTCCCAATTTAACCTGTTCAATGCCTGGATCGCTTTTCCCTTTTCCTGCGCCTTCTGCTTCCATTCTGCCTCCAGTCGTAGTTTATTTGGTAGGTACCCCGGTGTGGTCTCCTCAATTAAGTTGGCTCTGTGTAAATTCTCATTTACACAGTCGATAAGAATGTTTGCCTATGTGGCCGCTGTCTCCGCTGCTTGTTCTGCCTGCCTGATTTGATCGTCCCATTTGTTAAAGAGAAATTCCTTATGATTGTCGTTTATTCTGGGTGCATTTTCTCTTTTCCCTTCCTCTCCATCCTACCAAGCTAAGTATTCCGTCACTCGTCTGTCAATCTGATCATAGTCATTTCACAAGTCCGCCACTTGATTGGTGATTTTATCGCTCAACTCACAATAGTGACCCCACTGTGATATCTTACGTCCCAACTCTTCTTGTTGCTATAGAAGTTGCTCATTTAAGCCGGAAGATTCTGAAACAAATTCGGAAAGCTTAGGCTCATCTTTATGCATTTCCTGTAGAGTTTGTAGCTGCTTTCCTTTTTCATCTAAACTTCTTTGATAGCTTATCTGCATCTCCTGAAAATCTTCCTGTAACTTCTCGAGTTGTTTGGACACTTCAATACTAGCATTGGCTTGTTGTAACTGTCGTTGTAGTAGTTGTATTTGATTTTCTTGTTCTTTCAACAGTTGCTAAACTTCCGATGCCTTGTCGATAGTTGCAGAAGCATATGCTCCTGCGATCTAAGACAACTTCGTGAGATTCTCTGTCGTGTTATTGTTGGGGTCTTTCCATAAGACGTCCAAATGTTCAACATCTTGTGACAGTGTATTTTCTAGTTTTCTTTTCTTCCTTTGTCTCCTTACAATTGCTTTATGTTGGGGACTATAAAATACATCCAGTGTGGGAATTTCTTCTACATTAAGTAGAAGCTCAGGAGGTGGAGCGATATGACTGTGCTCTGTTTTTGTGACACTGCTGACTATGGTCAAAACCATTTCTTGCATTACCTGTGTATTGTTCACAGGTGTTCTTTGGGCTTGCCCTTCAAGGCTGATCAACTCACTGAAGTTTTCCCATTCTTTGTCTAGTTCTGTTGTGACGAGTGGCGCTTTAATGACGGGAGGGGGGACATCTCTTAGCGGGGACGCGATAACTTGTTGTCGTGACATTGAGCTTGACTGAGCTGTGTCTTTAGCTGTTTCTTCTCTTTTCTCTTGGTCGCTTATAGACATTTTAGAATGTTCAGGCACTCCTTGGGCAGTGTTAGATTTGGATCTGGATTCCCATGTCGAAATTCCTGCGTCCCTGTTGCAGGCAGTGTCTGCATAAAAAGGCGCCATCTCCTTCGTCTTTTCCTTCGCCTTGGAGCCTTGAGTTTTATGTTTCTTTCCCATTTGCTCCTGCATTCGGCTTTGAATCATCTTAGCTCTTCGTTCCTACAGATTACGAGTGAAGTGGAAATGACTGATTAAGAAAGGTGATGGGAGAGTTTTAAATGCAACAGATATATCAAATATGCCACTTTACGTGAAGTAATTCTTTACAAAAGCACGCGTCTTCATTTCATTTAATAACTGACAACTAATCCATTTACTATCATTAAAAGCACATGATCTTGGGTCAGATTATGGTAAGTGGTTTTTCTTTGAATGGCGCGCCCGAAGGATTCGTGATTAAGTGATTCATGATTTGCTTACGTAACATCCAAGATCATGCCATCGCAAATCGTGCCATCGCAAATCGCGCCAATCGCAAATCGCAAGATCGCAGATTGCACCATCATAGTGATTGCAACATCGCAGGTCGCAGAAGTTTAATGTTTGTCAAGGATTGCCAGTTTATTTCTGCGATATGCGATCTTGCAATCGGTGTTATCACAGATCAGCAGATCTTGAGGTTTTTCCTTATGAGCATTACTTCATTGCAATGCGATGTTATGCTTAACACGGGGGTCTTGCGCATACTGATATTATCGGGAATGAAGGCATTTCCTATCTTTTTGCAACGCAGTTTTAAAGACTTTTACCTTATCGTAGACTTAGTTTAAAAATATTCGAAAGACCTTTCCAAGCTTACGATGGTAACCTTACTTTGAAGAAAGAAAAACTTGTTTTTTCTTAAAAATTTAATTAAGGGTCCCAGTTCATTTAGTATTTTAGACAACTCTTGAATGAACAAGGGGGGTTGTTGTTGGCTACAGCAATTGGCGATTCACTTGGGAGAACCAGTTATCTCTGATCTTCTATTGACATTTTTCAAACTTCTGAAAACAAAAATTTTCTTAGAAAACTTAATCTTTATTATAGAAAGATAAAACATATTATACTTCAAACTGTCAATGATATTTTGTTTCAACCCCTTTCTATTTTAATTACTTGTATCCTTAGTTTGTCCTTGCGTTTACATCATCCCTTACTTGTTCTTAAAATAAAGATTAAAATAAAGTCTTCCCTGTATAGCAGTCCTTTTTAAATATGCTTCTTTGTCGCAGGTAGAGCCTCTGCTGCCAGCAGGCATCCATAGCCTCGACAAGGTTACCTATTACCCAGTAATGATCCTTTATCCCGCTTAAGGTTATTTACAACCTTTCAGATAAAAACCCATTTTGACACTTTTTTTCTTTTTTATTCTCTAAAGAACAATGTCTTGGTTTGGTGGCCAGATTATGACACAGTCATTCACTTGATTTACATTTTTGTTGAACAAGCTGGCTCGTGATGAGACCCCTTGTCTTTTGATTGCAACAATCTTGAGTCGTTGCCCTATTTTGGTGGACAGTATTGGCAAAGTCAGCAAGTTATAATATATGTGATCATGATAAGCCGGCTCGTGATGAGACCTCTTATTATTTGAGATATAGTGTTTTCTCGGATTGTTTCTCTGAATGCTGTGATCTCCTTTAGCACGGAGGAAGTCAATTTTTTCCTTAAGAAAGTTCTGGACGACAATAATAGAGCTTCTTTGGAAATGGTTGTTTCTACAGGGACCCCTTATTTTGGTATTGATGCCTTTCATTGTACGGACGTAAAACAATTCCTTCACTAAGATTGCTTTCTTCAAATTTTTTGGAGTTGAAACTAGTATCATATCTAGGTTAAAGTTATATTGATAATCAAGATCAAGTTTCCAAAAAGATTTGCCATTTCATAGAAGCAGAAGTTCAAAATCTTGATAGAGAAAAAGGTGTCTTTTGTAAATGTCAAACGCTGTTAACCAAAGCAGACTTTATTATGGAGAAAAATATTTAACGAAATGAGAGGTAGACATTCCCTAGGGTTATGTAGAGAATAGGGATAATCTCTTCTCTTATTTTGCCTACCAACTATTTAAAAGTAAACCTAATAACCTAACTAAACTACTCCTACTCCTATCCTAACTATATACAAAAATTTGACTAGGTGAAATAATATTTCCAGTGGAGCCATCTTCTCATTTTTATTCCTACACGTATGTAACTTTCCAACATTAGTGTTAAGGACAAAACTTTTCTTGGACTGTTAATGTTGGATGTGGAATAAGAATGTATAACTTCAGTTGGAATTCTGTCCAAAATTTCTTTCTCATGAAAACTTCTTTCCAACTGGATATTGATTGGATCATAAAAATGAGAATGAATTTCTGTTATGGACTGATGATCTCGTAATAGAGGAAGTTCTGAACTTCCTTGACACAGTTTAGCTTTCCAAAATGGTAGCTCGTCTTTTGAAAGTTCTTTGATAAGGTGCTCAACATACCAGAGTAATCTATCAAAAGTATGAAAATTTAAAACACAATTCGATTTTGTACAAAATGAGTGCAAGTGAGAAAGAAAAATATGATTATCTGTACAAATAAAATTACAGCACAACTGGGATTGGCTTGTAATATTTTGCTGTTCACAAGAACTAGCCAGAGTGATGGGATCCAAGTAATTTCGATTCCCGTCTTGTGAATCAGAAGACAAGTTATGATTGTGAACAGGCATGGGGGTTTCTTCAAGATATGAATCATAGATAGGGGTATTGTCTTGGATAGTAAAATCAGGCGAATGGTCTTTCGTTTTGAAATGAGGATTGAATGATATGATTTCTGAATTAGAATATCTCTCATTATTTGGGTTTTGATGGGTTACTTGGGATAAATCAATAACATCATCGTTGGCAAAGTAACCATCATAAATGATTTTACAGGTTTCCCTAGATTTGTCTTTTTCGTCATATATTTTTAGACAAGGAAGGTCAAGTGGTTCTTGTTTGAAAATAATCAAAGGATGTTCTATATCTATCTATTTATCTTGAAAGCCTAATGATGACTCATTTGAATAATCCTCTGTGCTTTTTGAGATATCTTTAGTATTGAGGGGGGAAAAGTTATCATCAATAAAAACATCAGGATAAAGAGAGAAGTGTGATTCTGAAACAATGGATTTGAGAATATCATCATGAAAAAATCTTCGTTCATTAAATTCATTATAGACATCGGGCTTTAGATCATACCTTTGTGTACTGATACTTTTTTAAAGAGAAATAGTTTGTTGTTCTAACCTTGGCATTTGCATTTGTTGACTTGCAACGATATTATCTGACCTTGTATGAAAGTCATCTCCTGGTTCCAAGGCAGGCTTCCCTCCAGCATTCTCGCTTTTGTCTTCTTGTATTAGAGTATGGATGACTCCTAGGCTTTGGGGACTTTCTTCATTATGAGTGATTTGTATATTCAAATTGGAATTCTCGTTCATATTAGAAAGAAATGAGACAAAACTCGAACTAATTTCTGCTTGATCAGATATAGGAGGCAGTGAGTGTCCAGCATAATCTAAAGATTCTTCATCTATGAGTTCACTTTCAAGATCGTACTTTAGACAATTAAGATGAAATCGCATATTAAAATTCCTAACAGATTCATCTTGTTTCCGTAGATAATCAATTTCATCATATACCTGGTCATAGTCGTAACAATCAAATTCAAAAATGAAAGTCTTGACGAATTGGTCCCAGCTATGAATTGATGCAACTGGGAGGGTTCTACACCATTTTCTTGCTTCCATCGTGAATGTAAGAGTAAAAGTTCTGCATAAAACGCCCTCATCAATTCTTTGAACATCATAACTTGAAACTCTTTGAATAAATTGAAGAGCATGATTAAAAGCAGAAGAATTATTCTTACCGTTGAATTTTACCTGAGACAAGAGTCTTGCCACTTCAGGTGGAGTGTTGGAAGAGGTAGGAACATGGATGCAACTCCAAATGGGAAGTTTGTGAGCAGCCATCCAGATTCAAGTATTACAATTAAAAATCATTCCAACAGACACTATGTTCAGGCCCTCCTTCTAGCGCCAAATATGTTGAGGCCCCAAAAATCGGGTCGACAACAAGGGGGATACCCACCCGGTCCGGACCTTGGTTGGCAGCTCCTTATCCGTTTGGTATAGTGGGTCCGACTGGGGATAATGGGACCAGTTTCCCAATCTAAGGGTGTGTTTGTGTGTAGAGTTGGATAATGTTGATCTAAGAGTACTTTAATGCTAATTTAATTTAGATTCTTAAAATAACTCTATGCTATTATAATCTAATGAGAAACAACACATCTAATCTATGCTAACCCAGGATGTATGTCTTCTATTATGCGATCTAAAGAGATTTCAAACAATAATTGGTAATAAAGATCATTCAACTATCATAAGAATAGAAATAATTTAAGATAAACCACTTTTCATAAGAAGTTAGGCAAAACAGTTGTGAACAGCATATCGCATAATAAGTTATTCATATATCAGTCATAAATAAATGAGTCCACCGTATATAAGTGCCAAATGGTAACTCATACATTCATGCAATAACATATAAACAACTGAAAATTGTATATCACTTAAAGAATATAAGCAGAAATGGCCAAGAGATAAAAGTACCATTTATGACTAATCCTACTCACAAACTTCAAGCAAAAAATGATTTATCTCTACTTGTTCTAACATCTACTAAGAGTACAAAAGTGCAACATCAGTAGCAGACATCAAAATGCAAATAAAAATAAATCTGATCCATCCATTCATCAAAACATCTGAGGGTGCAGAGTGCATGTTCTGGGACAGTTTTTGACAAATCTCTGGACCCTTCTCTAAATGCATCAGAAGGTTAAATACTACTTCCTAAATTCTAATATAGTGTTCTTAAAAATTTTAGGATACGGTTTTCAAATGACCATCCTTTTTCTAATCTAATAAAAAGAAAAAAACAAACTTCTAAAAATAAGCTACTTCTGAACTTGGTCCTTAAAACTGCAAGTGTTCATCATGGACTTGAGAAGAGTCGGTTGGCCGACTTCTGCGCTGAGCTGGGCTGTGAAAACAGAATCTATGAGAGTTGACACTACTTTTTCAGCTGAGTTTATGATGCATTTCACAGTCATCCATTGACTGTGTGGCTTGACCAAGTATGCCCAGTAACACTCCAATTTAACCTTTTCAATGCCTGGATCGCTTTTCCCTTTTCCTACGCCTTCTACTTCCATTCTGCCTCCAGTCGTAGTTTATTTGGTAGGTACCCCGGTGTGGTCTCCTTGATTAAGTTGGCTCTGTGTAAATTCTCATTTACATAGTCGATAAGAATGTTTGCCTGCGTGGCCGCTGTCTCCGCTGCTTGTTCTTCCTGCCTAATTTGATCGTCCCATTTGTTAAAGAGAAATTCCTTATGATTCTCGTTTATTCTGGGTACATTTGCTCTTTTCCCTTCTTCTCCATCTTGCCAAGCTAAGTATTCCGTCACTCGTCTGTCAATCTGATCATAATCATTTCGCAAGTCCGCCACTTGATTGGTGATTTTATCGCTAAGCTCACAATAGTGACCCCACTGTGATATCTTACGTCCCAACTCTTCCTGTTGCTGTAGAAGTTGCTCATTTAAGCCAGCAGATTCTAAAAAAAATTCAGCAAGCTTAGGCTCGTCTTTATGCATTTCCTGTAGAGTTTGTAGCTGCTTTCGTTTTTCATCTAAACTTATTTGATAGCTTATCTGCATCTGCTGAAAATCTTCCTGTAACTTCTCGAGTTGTTTGGATGCTTCAATACTAGCATTGGCTTGTAGTAGCTGTCATTGTAGTAGCTGTATTTGATTTTCTTGTTCTTTCAACAGTTTTTGAACTTCCAATGCCTTGTCGATAGTTGTAGAAACATATCCTCCTGCGATCTAAGACAACTTCGTGAGATTCTTTATCAGGTTATTGTTGGGGTCTTTCCATAAGACGTCCAAATGTTCAGCATCTTGTGACAGTGTATTTTCTAGTTTTCTTTTCTTCCTTTGTCTCCTTACAACAAATTTATGTTGGGGACTATAGAATACATCCAGTGGGGGAATTTCTTCTACATTAAGTAGAAGCTCAGGAGGTGGAGCGATATGACTGTGCTCCATTTTTGTGACACTGCTGACTATGGTCGAAACCATTCCTTGCATTACCTGTGTATTGTTCACAGGTGTTCTTTGGGCTTGCCCTTCAAGGCTGATCAAATCGTTGAAGTTTTCCCATTCTTTGTCTAGTTATGTCGTGACGAGTGGAGCTTTAATGACGGGAGGGGGGACATTTCCTGGCGGGGAGGTGATAACTTGATGTCGCGACATTGCACTTGACTGAGCTCTGCGTTTAGCTGTTTCTTCGCTTTTTTCTTGGTCACTTCTAGACGTTTTAGAATGTTCAGGCACTCCTTGGGCAGTGTTAGATTTGGATCTGGATTCCCATGTCGAAATTCCTGTGTCCCTGTTGCAGGCAATGTCTGTATACAAAGGCGTCATCTCCTTTGTCTTTTCCTTCACCTCGGAGCCTTGCGTTTTATGTTTCTTTCCCATTTGCTCTTGCGTTTGACTTTGAATCGTCTTAGCTCTTCGTTCCTACATATTACGAGTGAAGTGGAAATGACTGATTAAGAAAGGTGATGGGATATTTTTAAATGCAACAGATATATCAAATATGCCACTTTACGTGAAGTAATTCTTTACAAAAGCACGCATCTTCATTTCATTTAATAACTGACAACTAATCCATTTACTATCATTAAAAGCACATGATTTTGGGTTAGATTATGGTAAGTGGCTTTTCTTTGAATGGCGTGCCAGAAGGATTCGTGATTAAGTGATTCATGATTTGCTTACGTAACATCGAAGATCGTGCCATCGCAAATCGTGCCATCACAAATCGCGCCAATCGCAAATCGCAAGATCGCAGATTGCACCATCGCAACGATCGCAACATCACAGGTCGTAGAATTTTAATGTTTGTCAAGTATTGCTAGTTTATTTCTGTGATATGCGATCTTGCGATCGGTGTTATCACAGATCGGCAGATCTTGAGGTTTTTCCTTATGAGCATTACTTTATTGCGATGCGATGTTATGCTTAACACGGGGGTCTCATGCATACTGATATTATAGGGGAATGAAGGCATTTCCTATCTTTTTTACAACACAGTTTTAAAGACTTTTACCTTATCGTAGACTAAGTTTAAAAATATTTGAAAGACCTTTCCAAGCTTACGATGGTAACCTTATTTTGAAGAAAGAAAAACTTGTTTTTTCTTAAAAATTTAATTAAGGGTCCCCGTTCATTTAGTATTTTAGACAACTCTTGAATGAACAAGGGGAGTTGTTGTTGGCTACAACACATTCTTAAACCACTTCTTGCCCATGGATTGTATCATCGTGTCCTGAGAAATAGAATGACCCATCACTTGAAACTGTAAAGAGCCAACCATGGTTTTCCTTCCATCGAAAGTGCATGCAAATTGTTGAGCTATAGCAAAATCGTAACCATAGAACTTGAGCAGGAAGGGAAGAAACCTTGTTTCTTGCAATAAGGGCAGACTTCCCTCCTACTCCAACGTCCCTTCCAGTTATTTCACAGACGATGGTTCAATTCAGATTGGTGCCATGATGCTTAAGGGTTACACTACTCCCACTCTCCTACAAAATCCCGAAAAGAAGATCCTTCTCAACATAAAAAGAAATCAAAATTCTTAGGATGTGCTTATGGTCTCTGCATTTATCAAATTTGAATTGCATGCAACGGTGTTTGAAATGACTACCACCTTATCAATGTAAGAATTTTTATTGGAAAGTTTGAGGATTTGGTATGATTTCCAAGGTAAGTGGGGTAATAATGGCTAAAGGCAGTGGCTGTAGCGATTTAAAATTTCAAGAAGGAAATGCATGATCCGCACATGATAATGGTCAAATCATTAAAAGATGACAAGCTTTAGGTAATCAAACAACTAAGAAAGAGACCTTTTACACATGTTCTCAACCCTCATCTTGACTTATTGGAGTATGGTAGTGCTTCATTAAAATGAGGTTAACTAGACTTATAATATCCCTGCACTTAAAACATTTATTCCCATTGGGCAATGATAAATAATGTCAGTTAACTAAAAAATTCAACAGTCATGGCTTTTTAAAAATAGCCATCATGTTTCTAAATAGAGTTTAGAGTTGATATACTAAATCTCATTATTACAATAGAATTCTTGTACTATGAGAGGCTTCCTGCACCCAAACCCAGCTTCCTGTATTGAAACATATATTCCTACACTAGAATACTGCGGTTCCTCTACTACATAAAGGTTTCTCAAAAAATCAAATTTTCTTTGTTATACACAGGTTGGACTCACCAATAAATTGTAGAATCAAAGGATTTTCTTCTATCGCTAGTTTCCAAGTATCATTGTGCTTTCTTGATCTTATCAAGTCAGGTCTTCAAAGATTCATTAGATCCTACAAAAAAATTATGAGGGAATGAATGAAGCATGACAAGGGTGTTTTTTAGAAAGGGAAGGAAATTATTGAGGGCACTTAGAATGACATAAACCATCCAGGGGGATATAGGAAAAAGGGAATGGGGAAAAAATTCAGGGATGAGGGGGAAAACATAAGTCGTGATAGGAAACTTAATGAAGAATAGTAGGGGAATTTCAACTAGGACAAAAAAGATGAAATAGAGGGAAAATTACAAAAATGGAACAAGAAGAAAGGGAGATTTTTTACCTCATTCCACAAATTTCTCTGCCTAATAATGTTGTACCTTGAATAAATTAACTATAATGGGAGTTTTGTGTCACTTGTACAAGATTTTCCATGTCAATTTCCCTGAACTTGGGTAATGGCTTAATTCTGTCGGTCCTTCTGCTGTCACCAGAAAACTTTATAGAAACCTACTTCTCAATGACAATCATCATTTTTAATAATCAAGTAACATCCTTTTTTGATTAAAAAAAGTTGATCCACCCCCCAGCATGTTGGTTTTCAAGTAGATGCTTCCATGACCATGTTAGCAAGCTAATTTTCACAGTCATAGGTAGAGATTTTTCTTCAATTTGTTAACTTTTTGGTATATATATATATATATATATATATATATATATATATATATATATAATATATATATATATATATATATAGATAATTTATTTTTCTTTTATTTGAAAAGAGAAACTAGATTCACAGTATTTTGGTTTCTATTACACTTGTTGTATGAAGTTTTCCTTGGTGATGGGATGAAAATATACTTTATGTATATGCCCATTCATAAGGAAAATGGATTCATATCCATCAATGGTCTTGATTTCCGCTGCTCCATTTTCAAAAACTTTGACTACTTCATAGGTCCCCATCTAGCGTGTACAAAGTTTCCCTTTAAAATGTTTAAATTTAGAATCATAAAGGAGTCACCAATCACCTAGTTGGAACTGACTCTTTTTTATCACCTTGTCATGCCATTTCCGACATGTTGTTGCATTAATATGTTCTGTTGAACAACATCTCTTCTAAATTCATTAAGCTCATTCAACTGTAATATGCAGTGTTGTTGTGCTTTCGAGAAATCCAATCCCAATTGGACTGCAGTTTTAAAAGTCTTAATCTAGAATTCAATCAGCAGCAGGATCTGCTTCTTATACGCCAGCTCATAAGGTGTATAACCTGTGTCATTCCTCCAGGTAGTTCTATAAGCCCATAATGCCTCGGGTAATCTATTCGCCCAATCATTCTTATGAAGATTTATTTTTTTGGTAAGAATGGACTTGATCACCTTATTAGTAGATTCTACCTGGCCATTTTCTTGCGGGTGGTACAGTGTTGATTTCCCATGCTGAATTTTCTATTGATCTATAATATCTTTAACCAGATTAGAAACAAATTGAGGCCCATTATAATTAACAATTTCTCTTGGAACACCAAATCTACTAAAAATTTCATTAAATAAAAAATCAACAACAACTTTTTCAGAGGCAAAAGAAACATCTCTAACTTCTACCCATTTTGTTACAAAATTTGTAAAAACCAAGATATGTCTTTTGTTGAAGATGTCAAAGCTATAGGTCCTACAAAATCAATGGAACATTTTTCAATGGGTTCAATCATGACTTGAGGACACAAAGGCATTAAACTCCTTGACCAAGTTGGCCCATTCATCGACAATTGTCACAACACTTGACATATTGTTCGGTATCCTTAAACAAGAAAGGCCAAAAATAGCCATCGCAGAGAATTTTATATGCTGTTGTTTTATCAACAAAATAGCCCCCACAAGGTTCATCATGGGAAGATTTCAAAATATCAAACACTTCTTCCTGTCTCTCACATCTACAGATAATAAGATTAGGTCCTGTGTAAAAGAGGTCTCCTTGAATCCAGGAATATGAAGCATTTTTCTAAATAATATTTCATCTCTCTCGAGTGGATACGTGAGGTGGTGTATTTCATGTAACTAAATAATTAGCCATATCAGGCAAACCATAGAGAATTTGTTGACATGGAAAAAGTATGTTCGTCAGGAAAAGAATCATCTACTTGAATTATTTTACCAGGATTATTCAATCTAGAAAGATAATCAGCTACACATTTGATTTCTCGGTCTATCAATAATAGTAACATTAAATTTGTACAATAAAACTAAACACCTAGTCACCCTACCACTATTCAAATGTTTTTTCATTAAATACATAATGGAAAAATGATCTTTATGTATAAGTACTTCATAACTCGTAATGTAGTGTCTGAATTTATTGATGGAAAATATGACAGCTAGGAACTCTTTCTCAGTAATTGTATAATTCAATTTAGCAGGTGACAATTTTTTACTGATGAAGTAGATAACATAGTATTGTTTGTTTTCCTCTTGTCCTAAGGCTGCACCAATAGCAGTGTCTGTGGCATTTGACGAAATATGGAATGCAAGGGACCAATTAGGCTCCCTTGAGACTGGTGTCTGTACTATTTTTTCCTTCAGTTTCTCAAAAGCTTGTTGGCAAGTTGTACTCCAAGAGAAATCACTATCCTTAGCTAATGATTGAGAAACATGGGTGGTTATCCTAGAAAATTTTTCGATGAATCTTTGGTAATAGCCTGCATGTCCTAGGAATACTCTCACCTCCCTTTGTGTTTTGGGTGTAGGAAGACGTAAAATAACTTCTAATTTGGGCAAGTCTACCTCGATACCTTTGTCAAAGATAAGATAGCCAAGAACCACCCCCTCTTTGCACATCAAGCTACATTTATTATCACTCAAAGCGAGGTGAGCCTCTTGGTCACAACAAGTAATTTTTCTAATTTTTTAAGGGCTTCCTGGAAAGAATCACAAAATATTGAAAAATTGTCCATGTAAACCTCTACACACTCAAGGTAAGAAAATATTTTCAAAACCACCCTTTGAAAGGTAGCTAACACATTACAAAGTCAAAAAGGAAGCACTCGATAAGAGAATGTTCCCCATGGACAAGTAAAAGTGGTCTTCTCTTGATCCTCTGGTGTGATTTGTATTTGGTTGTAACCACTAAAGCCATCTAAAAATGAAAAGTACTTTTTACCAGCAAGGGTATCTAGCACCTGATCAATGAAGGGAGGGGTAAAATAATCCTTGAGAGAGGATTTGTTTAATTCTCTATAATCAATGCAAATACATAATCTCCCATCTTTCTTCAGAATTATCACCAATGAGGAGACCCACTAGCTATCAGATATAGGATAGATAAAATCAACATCTAGGATTTTTTGTAATTCTTCTTTAACAACTTCTCTTAGTGTAGGATTCATACACCTTTGGGGTTGTCAAACATGTCGGGCTCCCTCCTACATATAAATGTGATGAGTGCAAGTTTTAGGAGCGATGCATTTCATGTCCTCATAACTCCATACAAAGGCACCAAGATAGTCTCGTAACAAATTCACAAGCTTCCCTTGTTGGGATAAGTCCAAGTCTGAACTAATGTGTAAATATTTGCCTGGACTAATCTCAACAAGAGTGCTTTCGGGCTCGAGAGTGCTAGTAGGTGTTGCTATACTTTGTAATGGAAAAGGTTGTGATTCACAGATTTCTTGAAAATTCAGGCTAGAAATTTGATAGAGTGAATCAAAATTTGGCATTATGTCCAAATTATTCAAGAAATCCTGAATCTCACCCTCCTTGGTCGACTTGGTATAATGATGAATCAAAGAAAAAAATCAAGTCTCCTCATCACTACTATCATAATCTAGTCATAAGCTATCACGAAGCTCCTTGATGGATCTAGCAGGTGGGTACAAGGTGACTTTCATCCTAGCATCTCCATGGGAAATATACATATCAGTAGAGTGGAATCGTATATAAGCATCTGATGTAGCAAGCCATGGTCGTCCAAAAATCAAGGGATGTCTTCCAATAGGATTTTTTTTGTTGAAGCATAATGAAATCCATAGGATATTCCCAAGAATCAATCAAGACAACCACATCATGAAAAACACCATCTAGCTTGATTTTAGATATATCGTCAAGTTCAAGCATAGTAGGGGTAGGATGAATGTGAACCAACCGAAGTTGTTCCATGGTTTTCCTAGCCATAACATTAATGGTTGATCCTAGATCTATTAACCCATTGGGGACAAGGGTATCACCTATCTAAACGGAAATGATTTGGTTTCCAGGATCGATATATTTTTCCATTTGAATGCATCATGTCATTAACTCAACTACTCTCCCAACGAACTGAATGGCGTGAGGCTCTACTCTCTTCCTCTCTGGCTTTTTAAGATAGAGTTACTTAATGATTTTAGTACAAATGCAGATCTCTTTAATAACCTGAAGCAAAGGAACCTTTATACAAATATTCCTAAGTTTGTAAGCTAGGTTAGACTCAGGAGTGGGCTCATCTTTCTCCATAACCAACCTCTCTCGAAAGGGTGGTCGGCTTGAAGAAGATGGTAAGGGCTTTCAATGTGTGGGAATGGGTCGAACGGTGACATCTTCTTTCGAATGATTGGGAGTTTTCTCCTCACTTTGATCCTTGATAAATTCCATAGGTTGTTTTAATTTTTCTAAATTTACTACCCTTCTCGATGTCAATTGAAGTTCTTAACCCCAACTGGCATGGTCTGATAAATAGGGAAAGGAAGCAGTCTAATAGAATGAATCACTTGCACCGCTTTGTTATTTGGGTTTAGTATTGGTTTTGCAACCACCCGAGGTGGTCGAAAAGGTGGTGGTAATGGTAATGGTGGCATGGCCTGACTCTATTGAGTTAACATTGGTAATGTAGGTTGTGCCATGGGATAAGTTGCATAGGTAGTGAGATATGGCTGTGTAGGTGTAGGATAAGAATAATGAAAGTGCGGTGATCCTCTCCATCCTTGTTGCCAAGGTGGAGGTGATTGTCCATCTTGAAAATGATTCCCATGCTACCAAGGTTGAGAGTAGTTTACATTTTGATTGGAATATGGTGGTGTATTATAACCAAAAAAATACGATGCATTTTCAGGTATCATACATGTACTTACTTGAGGCCATGATTTTTGTACTCCCATAGCACGCAATGGCTCAAGTTCATGATTCTCTCCTTTAAATTTTGCTTTCAATCATGGTATAGAATGACATTCCTCAATAGGATGTTTCCCTGCACATATCACATGCTTATTAGAACTTTTAATATCTACAAGACATGCACATAAAAGATGTTTTTTTCTACATTTTGGACAATAAATGGACATTGAATCTTGTTCTTCTGCTAATTTTTGCTAAAATTTTAAAGAGTCTATTTATTTTCTAACAGTATTCATAATTTTAGTTTTCATATTATCCATTTTATTTTCCAAACCAATAATCATAACATTCATAGATCCAAACTTGTTATTTTTACTTCAAATTCCTCTACCGAATCTAGATTGATTTTGTGATAAGTTCTTGTGAAAGTCACAAATTTGATCAGAAGTATTTTGAGCCATATCCCATTGTCCTAATAAGTTAAAATTATTCCTATAATCATCAGCAATTCCTCACAAGAAAAAGGTTCTAATAGTACTTAGATCAAATTTATGTTTGGACCTCTGGAGAATATATAAAAATATTTTTAAATAATCTTCCAAAGTATCATCATAACCTTGCATGATAGTGAAGGTCTCATCCTGTATTTCTCTTGTTTTACAATATTCCTAATATTTAGTTAAAAATACTCTCTTGATTTGTACCCAAGAGGCTATATTATTTCCTCCTAGTCCCATGAACCAGCGTAGAGTTGAATCCTTGAGAGTTGCAAGAAATAGTTTTAGATTTTGAGAATCTATAGAATAATCATAACTCCTAAACAATATATCAAATTCAAATATAAAAGAATCCATATCTTCATGTATCTTACCATGGAAATGGGGAAGAGTGGATGGCAATATATTCCTCATTTGAACTGTTGTATCCAGGTCCATGATCGGAAACCCAAAGTTGGACTACTCATCATTTGGATGGTTCTCACCAGTCCCCTCAACATGGTCTTCATGATCTACCATTTTTATTTCTCCAATCGGACCACTGTCAATAGAATGTGAAAGTTGACTATGGCTCAAATTAATATTTTAGGTCCCAGTAGTCTCTTTCCTTACCCTTGCTGGTTTTGTTACTCCTAAACTATTGTTTCTAGATTCCAGATGAACAGTACCTGCATGATGGGTCTGTGAGTTGGCATTATGATACAAATATTGTCCTTGATGGAAACTCACATAGATGACAATTCAAAGTGCAATAGGTTAACAACAAAGTATTATTGAGATTGAAGAAAGAGAGTGGTTTAAGAAGTATATGCTAGTTCACTTTGTCCAAGTAGCTTGCACACGCAGGCCCACAGAACAAAAAGAGTGTATCCGCATATACACACTTTCACAAAAGGAAAGTGTGTATGGGATGGAAAATCAAGGTTTTGGTCTGAGGTATTGAGAAAGGCCTAAAACTATATAAGGAGGATAATATCAAAGGGATAGGAGTGCAAATAATGCATATCATATGAAGAGTGAGATCAAAAGAAAATATGCATGTTATGGGTTTCTGGTGCAAATTTTCTTGATCTAAACTAAGGATGAACCTTAGTGGTTCATGAGGGATGAGATCTAATGATGGGTCAGGATCATAAGACCTAAAATGAATTATGTGGTCTAATCATGGATAGTCTAGATCTGAATACTAATGCATGACTTACACTATAAATGTTCTGATCTGGGTAGACTGAAGTTTGGAATAGTTGTGATGTTTTAAGTTAGTATTTGCAGATCTGTATGTTAGTTCACTTTGATAAAATCATGTATACACACTGGTTCGGCACATCGAAGTAGTGTATACATTATGAAATATGATGTTTGAAGTTACAATTGGTTCTAGTGGTTGTTGTAGAGTTTTGGGTTCTCCTTTGTTTTCTAGTGATAGTGTTCTCAATGTTTAGATTGATTGATTGTGATTTGCTTGAGTGATGATGGGTTTTCAATGATTAATTTATTCAGTTGTGGCTCATTTAGATATTTATGATTGAGTTTCAGTGATTGGTTGATGTAGATGTATTTGATGGTTGTATTGCAGTGGTGATTAATTTTGAGCTTCAATGTTGCTGATGGGTCCAGTATGAAAATTTGATGAAACAAGGCCTTCAAATTGTGGTGTTGTGTTCCAGGAGTATCCAATCTGAAAATTTATGACACGTGGTCCTTGGAGGAAGAGAGAAGGTTGTAGCCTTTTGTAGGTCAATGCCTATGTATTGGTAAACATATCGGCTAGTACAAAAGCCAAGGTGTTGGAGCTGCCTTCTAGTAGCAGCTGGAAAATGACTGAAGGTCGCAGCCTTCTATAGGTCAGTGCCTACGTACTAGTAAATGAATCGGCTAGTACAAGAGCCAAGGGGTTGGAGCTACCTTCCAGTAGTAGCTATAAAATGAGTGAAGGTTAGAGCCTTTTGTAGGTTGGCACCTACGTACTAGTAAACGAATCGACTAGTATAAGAGATAGGGGGTTGTAGCTCCCTTCTAGTAGAAGTTGGAGAACGAGAGAAGGTTGTAGCCTTCTGCAGGTGGTACTTGCATACTAGTATGAGTTTGCACTAGTACAAGATTGTAAACAGGTTTTTCTTATATTAAAAGAAGATAGCAGTAGGTGGTTTTTGTCCCCCATTGGGTTTCCACCTTAAATCTTGGTGTTCATGTGTGTTTCTTATGTGTGATGGTTTATTTTGTTATTACTACGCATGGTTAGTGTTTATATGGTTAATGAAGTACTGATACAATGTTTAAAGATAAACATATGATGAATTAAATGAATCATAAGTTAGCTGGATATATGTCCGTTTCTTTAAATACAGTGGCCTGTACACGTGAGTTATCTTCATTGAAGTAGCATATATAAATTTGAGTATGAAAAGAAAAAGTTATTGATTTGACTAATATTTATTCACCTCCCCCCCCCCTCAATATTATTTCCAACAATTGGTATCAGCGCAGGTCCTTTGGAAAAAGCTTGATCGCTTGAAGGAGATTTGTAGAAACAATGGGAAAGAAGCTAAAAAAGAAAGCACCTCAAAAGAAGAAGGCATCTCAAAGGAAAAGTGACAACAGGAGAGACAATGGGCCATCAAGTGGAAGCAAGTATTCATATTCAAAATCACCTCAGATTGAATATGAACAAGCAAAAGAAGTATCACGTACAAATTTTTGGTCTTCTAGTGATACTTTTCTCTGTTCATGCAGTGTTGAAGATATTGAATGTGATCGTGAAAGAAACATAGAGGAAAAATTTAAAAGACTCACAGATAAAATCAAATATCAACAAGATATATTTAAAAAAAGGGAATGTTCCTTCAGAGAAGTTACCAGATTAAAAGCTCAGTTGGAGGAAGGAAACAAAGTAAGGAAGCAGTACAAAGGAAAGGAAGATCAATGTCAAAAGTTGCAGGATAAAGTGACATCATTAGAAAATGAAGTAAATGAAAAGAGTACAACAATCACAAGACTTAAATATAGATCCAGTTACTATGAAAGTCTCGAAGCTAAGATCCTTTCTCTAAAAGAAGATCTTGAAAACTCAAATAAGCAGAATGAAGAACTACCTCAAGCAGATGAAGAACAAGAAAATGAGATTCTCAAATTAAGACAACAAGTGGAAGAAGGAAGAAAGATTGAAGAAATCATGAAGAAGCAATATCTTGAAAAGGAAGAATAATATCAGGTTGAGGTAAATATCTTAAAAGGTAAATTAGAAGAAAGGGATAAACTATTACAATTTCAAGATAGTACTAGGATTTTGGATTAGATTCTTGGTAGTCAAAGGTCTCCAACCATCAAAGCTGGTCTTGGTTTTCATGAATCTGTTGAAGCTAAATCTAGCTCACAAGATGAGGCAAGGAACTCTAATGCAAAATCTAAAATGCTTAGCAAGGAGATGCGAGGTCAACCCCATCAACAACCAAGGAAAGAAAGTCTTCAAAGAAAATCTTTTACTCCTAACTATGGAAGTGATAGTCGGTTATTTCCTCTGATGAATAATGTTGAATGTTTTGAATGTCATAATTTTTGACATGTTGTAGCGAGATGCAAATTTAGAATGGTTCAAGACCGTCACACAGAAAGATCATTAGCTTCTAGGTACTTTAAATGATATTGTTATTCTTGTGATATGTTTGGTCACAAAGCCATTGACTGCTATAGAAGGAATAAGAAACATATAAGATGTTATGCTTGTAACAAGTTTGGGCGTATAGTAAAAGACTGCCAGAATAAAAAATTTCAGCCAACATACCAAAAGGAGAAAACATCATCACACTCCAAGGTATGGAAGAAGAAGGAAGTACAATCAGAGAGATGTGGCTTAACAAAGTATACAGACATAGCAAACTCAGGGGGAGCTAAAAGTATGAAACTTTAGTTTTCTAAATCTCATATGTAGCTATCATAAAGACAAGTCGTGTATATACATGAGTTCGAAGATGGACAGTCGCGTATATGTTGGTTTAAGGAAAAAGCAATGGGACAGACTCAAAAAAAGGGGTCTGATATGGTTCAATCAATTATCAAATATTTGTTTTGTTATGATTAATGATGATTACAGTTTGATGATAATATGCAGAAGTTCTCTTGGCCCTCATAAGTTGTTAATGACTTGATGTATATCTAATAGATGATGATGCCTTGATTATTCTTACTGATATTTGCAATGATCATAATTGACAACGAACGATTAGCCAGGTTCACAGGGATCATATGCTTATAATAATGCATTGTTGGCATTATTATATTGCTTGATCCACATAGTGGTTTGATTTGGGTGACTCGTTTGATGATGGACATATATAGGTTGTTGATCTTGATGTTGCTAACAGATGCTGATGGTGAAGATCATATATGGTGTATGATAGTTGCTGATGAATATCTTGTTTAGATTGTTGGTTCTTGTTATAAATGTCATGTATATCATTTGATGAAAAGGTCATAAAAAGACCTAATTTGTAACCCCACTATGCATGGGAAGGATGATGTAATAATTTTTATTTCAGTCATGTATAAACATTTGGTATATCCCCACTTGGTGTGGTGGATGAGTCAAATTTGGCGTATCCCCACTTGGTTGGGTGATTGATGTATGTATGAGTCATTGGTCTT
This sequence comes from Pinus taeda, assembly GCA_000404065.3. Lineage (NCBI taxonomy): Eukaryota > Viridiplantae > Streptophyta > Pinopsida > Pinales > Pinaceae > Pinus > Pinus taeda. Next base: position 31,657 of record APFE030369996.1, read on the forward strand.
AGGGAAGTCATACTCACTTAGTTGAGTTATAGATTCATGTTATTCTTTTTAAAAATATCTTTGCAAACTCTGCATGTACTCATGGAGAGCATGGACAACATAATGAATATCAAAGAGGGAGAATATCTTGTTCCACCCTTTTCCCTTGATGTCAAAGGGGGAGAGTATCTTGGAATTGTGGTTACCATCAAGTCCAAAGGGGGAGATTGTTGGCATTAAGATACAGGTGTTGTCCTTCATGGCAACTCACATAGATGAGAGCTCACAATGCAACATGTTAATAGCAAAGGATTATAGAGATTGAAGAAAGAGAGTGGTTTAAGAAGTATACACTGGTTCACTTTGTCCAAGTAGCGTGTACACATAGGTCCATAGAACAAAAAGAGTGTATGCATATACATGCACTTCCACAGAAAGAAAAGCATGCATGGGATGGAAAATCAAGGTTTTGGCCCGAGGTATTGGTGCTAGGTATTGGTCCGAGGTATTGGTCCTAAGAGGTTTTGGTCCGAGGTATTGAGAAAGGCCTTAAACTATATAAGGAGGAGAAGATCAAAGGGATAGGAGTGAAAGTAAGGAATATCTTATGAAGAGTGAAATCAAAAGCAAATATGCATGTTATGTGTTTTTGATGCTTTTCTTGATCTAAACTAAGGATGAACCTTAGTGGTTGATGAGGGCTGAGATCTAATGATGGATCAAGATCATAAGACCTAAAATGAATTATGTGGTCTGATCATGGATAGTCTAGATCTGAATACTTATGCATGACTTACACTGTAAATTTTCTAATTTGGTGTTATGAAACTAGTGCAAGAATAGATAGAAAAGATAGATCAGCGCCTTCGAATTCAGCCTCTTCGAGGGGGCAACCTCCTTTACATTACATAAATGAACAATTCTTGGATGATACAAATGAAAAGACCTTCTTTCTATATATAGGATTCTAAGGGATCATAACGTAATCAAAGCCTACATAACAATAATAATGTAAGGGCACAATAATAGCAATAGTGGGCTTCTATGGGGCACAATAGTAACAATATGGGCACTACGTGGGTACATCAATATAATAAGTGGGTTGTACTAATAACAATAAGGGGTTACACTAGTAGTATAGGGGCCTAACATGTCCCTCTCTGTTACACTGAAATTTGTCACCATGACTATTTGCAGTTAATATGGCTCCATCAATAGTCATATTATCCTCCTTGTGAAGCCTAATACCTCTGCTCTTTATGTCAAGCTTCAAAAAAGAGAGAAAGTCGCTAAAAACATGTTTATCTCTGGGTACGCAGGTTCTCTCTACCTTGCCTGCGTGTACGCATCCCAAACTCATTGTACCTGCGTACTTGTACTCTCTGTAAGCCAAAGGATGGGTGCGTACCCCTGTAAAGGTCAAAAGGCACGAGTTTAATCTTAAAAAATTTACTTGTGGTCACTTCTAGAGCCTTCTAGAAGAGTGTTTGACATGTATTGAGCGCCTCTAGATGGTTCATGCATCCCTATGATAGAGGAACTTATCCCATCAAGAGAGGAGCTACCCCATCCAAAAGAGGGAGTATCCCATTGATGTTGGAACTGAATAACTTCCTCTAGAACACTATAAATACAGGCATTGGGCCAAGGGAGGGGAGGTTGAAAGCTGAACAATCCAAAGGGTAGATGCTGTTGGAATTAGGACTTCCATTGTAAACTTGTGAGGAGAGATTACATCCTTTCTTGTTTCATTTGGAAGTGGGTGAGCTTGTCAAAGTAGAGGAAAACTCTTGCTGGACCCTGGGAGGAACTTGCACAACACCAAGGCTCAGGTTGTAATGGTTTCTTTTCTGTTTCCTTAATACAAATAAGTCCATTCTTCTCAATGATTTGTTGTTAATGAATCGTTTCATATACTCCTTGGTCTATATGTTAAATATGCTTTGTTTATGGAATATTCAGGTGTTATGTAATCGTTTGATTGTTAGTGTATGCAGGCTTCAAAGTGAAGGAGGAGCTCATCTGGATCAACGAAGCTAGGCTGCTACAACAAGCGTTGGACCTAAGGTAAGATCGAAAAACACTTGGTTTCTCATAAGATAATGTATATTTAGAGAAGGATTGCTCTTACTTGTTCTGTTTGTCACTAGAGAGTCTTAGACTCCTAGGGAGGTTAGTTTTGTCAGCAAAAATAACTCTTTCCGCATTACACTTCCCATTCGAATTCTTCTCATGGAGAGAAGAAGGGTGACATGTCTAAAGTAAGATTCTTTAATTTTCACAAGATGGGACATTATACGACCAATTGCCCATCGAAGAAGTCCAAGAAGGGATCCTCGGAAGGATCGGAAGGTGGGGCATTAGCCTTTCAGTTTGAAATGGAATTTACCCTCATTACATGCATGGTTTCATCGATGATGGGTTGTGTCTGGTATCTTGGCAGTGGAGCCTCATTCCACATGATCGATGATAAAAATTGATTCAGTGCCTTCGAGGAGAAAGACCTCAAGATGCACATAGAGATGGGTGACAACGGAATGTATAGTGTTTCAAAAGCGGGCACAATTGCTTTTCAGAGGGAGCATGGAGCTCCTCTCACCTTGACAAATGTGAAGTATGTGCCTAGTTTGAAGAAGAACTTGGTATCGGTCATGATGTTGGAGGACAAAGGCTATGATGTTGTCTTCAGTAAAGGAAAGGCATTCCTAAGACACATAGACATGGGTCAGACCAAGAGGATAGGGATTCAGATGAAGAATATCTATAAACCAATGATTGTGCAACATTGAGTACAAGAGAAGAATTGGTGTGAAGCCAAGACATTGGCGAGTTGTGGCACAGGCGGTTGGGCCATTTTCATCATGGGGCTTTGAAGATAATGCAACAGATATCTACAGGACTTCCCAAAGGTAAACTTGAGCAAGTTGACACATGCAAAGGTTGTACCTTGGGAAAGCACACCAAGTCTTCCTTTCATGATCGAGACAGTTGAGTAGAGGCTATCTTAGAGCAAGTTCATACTAATGTGTGTGGACCATTCTCGATGGCATCCACAACGAAGCAAAGGTATTATGTTATTTTCATTGATGACTATTCTCGTAAATGCTAGATTTATTTCATGGAGAAGAAGGACCAAACTTTCACAAAGTTTTGTGAGTTCAAAGCTTTGTTTGAGAAAGATTCAAGGAAGAATATCAAGGCCTTGAGAAGCGACAATGGCGGATAATATGTCTCTCAAGCATTTAAGGACTTATGTGCAGCAGAAGGAATTAAACGAGAGTTGATGACACATCATAACCCAACAGAATGGGGTGGCCGGGAGGAAGAACAAAACTATTGGAGGGGTAGCATGGGTAATGTTGCATGACCAAGGCCTACCACTTCACTTGTGGGATAAGGCATGCAACACAACGGTCTATTTGTAGAATAGGAGCCTGCATCGCATACTTGGGATGAAGACACCAGAGGAAGCTTTCTCCGATAAGAGACCAGATGTGGGTCACTTCAGGATCTTTGGCTCATCGGTATATTTCCATGTGACAAAGGATGCAAGGAAGAAGAATGAATTGACAATAGAGTTGGGGATATTTGTGGGGTACACTGATACACCTCACAACTATCAGGTGTACTTGCCTACCAGTCGGAGGATAATGGTTCACAGAGATCTCAAGTTTGATGAGCAGAAGGCCATGCAAGTTTCCCTTGAGAGGGAGCTCCAATAACAGGCTGTGGAGGAACTGTTTATTCCTAAGGAGGAGGAGCCTCAGACTAATGTGGAGCAGCCGCATGCAGAGGTTCTAGGAGTGGAGGCATCCACTCAAGCACAGTCTTCCAGAGATGCACAGAAGTGCACAAGAGAAGCTGACAGATTGTTGAAGGATGCGAGAGAGAATGTGGGAGCACCATCTTCTCAGTGCAGACAAAGGAGGTCACCTGAGAGGTACATTGGATATATAGCCCTTGCTGGGATATGTGTTGAGACCGAGCAATCTTCCTTTGAGGAAGCATTGCAACAGCCAATTTGGGTTGATCCTATGGTGGAGTATGACTCCATAGTTCGTAACAGTGTTTGGGACGTGGTCCCAAGACCTGAGAACAAGTCAGTTGTGAGTTCCCGTTGGCTTTACAAGGTAAAGAAAGCTGCTGATGGTAGTGTGGAGAAGCATAAGGCAAGATTTGTTGCCCGTGGCTTTTCACAGATCGAGAGGATCATGTTGTTGCAGTATATTCCGACAGAGGAGCAAGATGCTGACATTTTTACAAAGGCATTGACAAAGTGTAAATTCAAGTTCCATAGAGACAGGATTGGGGTGGCAGATAATCCCTTTCTTGTTGAGAGGGAGTGTTGAAATATGGCAACAAGAATATTCAAATTTAATTTGTTCTTGAATTAAATTGTGAATTAAAATTGAATATAGTCTTGACAGCTACTTGTAAATAATTAATTAATTATTTCAAAGTAATTAGTTGGAGAAATTCAAGTTAGAAATCTTTATGAAGTCATGCAAGAGTTATCCCTTAAATTAAGGAGATAAGATTGAGTTATATTTGAGTTGTAATTAGTTAACTCATTTTACTGAGTTAAATCCAGTTAAATTAGTTCCAAACTATTTGAGGAACTAATGGTGAGTTAACAGTCAGTTGATGCATGCATGCACTTAACTAGTGGTACTCCAGTTAACTGAAGATTCCCTCATTAGAAACTCATGCATGTCTATTCTGAGAAATACCTAGTTGAGATTAATGTGAAGGACAATGTACTATTAGTTGCATGTGTTTTATCATGGATAAAACTAATGCATGCAGTCAAGGGATTCATCCTTGAGGATTGCGCAGTTTTGAGCAGTGTGTGAGTGTTTTCCACTTGGTAGAAGGAATATCATCCACAAGGAATAGTGCAAGGAAATAGGAGCTTGGAGGGCAGAGAGGAAGGCTGGAGAGAAGCCAACATTTCCTGTGAGCATTTGTGAGAATTGTACTGAGAGCTGGCTAGCTGTGAGAGCTAAGACTTTGTATAATTCCTATGTATTTCCACCTTGTATGATAATACAGATAGTGGGGTTTTTAGCTGAGGCTTTCCCCAAAGTATTTTCATGTGTATTGTGCAATTGATTCTTCTTCTTCTGGTTATATTTTTCAACTCGATATTTAGGCTTCCACAAATTGATAGTAGAAGTAAGTTATAGTATTCTGCTTTGATTTATATTGCATTATCGAGTTATCCTACTAGTAGATTTTCTGCAGAAATCTTGTCTTTCATTATGACCCCACTTAAAGGTTGAGTTTTTCTTGATCATTTGTTGTAATGGTAGAACAATTTGTGAAAAATCAGGGACAAATCTTTTGACAAAATTAATATGTCCGAAAAAAGATTGCATGGATTTTTTATTATGTGGGAGAGGAATTTCTGAATTTTCTTTTATTCTAGTAGGGTCAATAAAAATTCCATCTTTGGATAAAATGAATCCTAAAATTTTTCCTTCACTAAGAGCAAAGAAATACTTTTACGGATTTAATGAAATCCCATATTTTCTACAGCGTTCAAAGATTTGTTTTAAGTCATGTAAATGGTTATTTATTTTCTTAGAATAAACAATAATGTCATCTAAGTAAATAATGACCATTTTGTTTAACAAACATTTTAAAGCTATATCCATAGCCATATGGAAAGTTACCCCTGCATTTATTAACCCGAATGGCATTTTTTGGTAGATGTAAGTTCCCCATTTAGTTCTGAAAGTAATCTTAAGCGTATCATCTGGGTGGACCATGATTTGATTGTATCTTGAAAACCCATCAAATAAAGACATAAGTTTTGAACCTGCAACTGTTTGTAAAATTTGTTCCATAGCAGGAAACGGGAAATTATCCTTTTTACTGACCTTATTGAGGTTTCTAAAATCTATACAAATTTAGATATCACCATTTTTCTTCCTAACAGGCACTAAGATGGAAACCCACTTTGAATGCCTAACAAGAAAAATGATTTTGGCCTTAAGGATTTTTTTCAATTCCATTTTGATTTGGATTTCTAAGTTCAGATGAATTTTGCTTAATTTTTGTTGGGCAGGTTTATCATTAGATGTCATCGAAATTGTGTGTTGATTGATGGAAGTGTCTAGTGTTTTGAGATCTCTGTAACTCCAAGCAAATATATCCTTATATTTCTTTAACAAATGGATGAAGGATAATCTTTTTCCAGGTGAGAGACCAATTCCTAAGTTAATATTCTGAGGTTTAAGATCTGTCCCAAGGTTTATTGATTCAAATCTTAAAGTCAAACTTTGAAGTTTTGAATTAGTAACCTTTTTGAATATGTATTTTAAATCGTAAAGCTCCTTAAGTTTAACTACAGATTTTGGTAGGGGATTATCGTTGATTTATTTTTTAATTGATTGTTGTTTTCATCTTCATCAATTATTTGGTTATCATATGATTCTTCTGAAGTTAAGAAGTTTAAGATGTCTTCATCATCATCGACTACCCGCCAGTTGGTGATATTTTCGGGAATGGATGGTCTGAAAAGTAACTCTATAGAAAATCTATATGGGCTATAATAAATAGATGGAATTATTTTTTATGCAACATTAGAGAGAAGATCAGCACTAGCATTCTAAATCCTAGGAATAGAAGAAATGTTAAAAGCTAAAAAGTGTGAAGTGAGAGATTGAAATAAAGATTGATAATGCTTCACGCGTCCAGAAATGCAATGCATAGTGTTTCTTACTTGTTTAATTACAATTTATGAATCTCCAAAAACTTGAAGGTATTTAACGTTAAGGCCTATTGCTTTGTACATACCTTGGACCAATGCTTTGTATTCTGCCATATTGTTTGTGCATTCAAATTCTAACTTGTAAGTTAGCATTGTCTTCTCACCTGCAGGACTAATCAATATGAAACCTCCTCCTGCACCATCACTTGACTTTGATCCATCAAAATACAATTTCCAAAACAAAGAGTTAACTAATGTTTTTTCTAACATATTTACACATCTAGAAGAATCTATTTGTGAAAAAATTTCATTTTGGGAAGTTACTGAATTATTTTGAAAAGGTGACTTTTGTGCGTTAAAATTCCAAAAAAATGATTTAGTAGAGTAATTTCCAAGGATGTTATTATTAAACACCGCTGGCTCATTATCACATTCAAAATATGTTACTGAAATTTTCATGCGTTTTTTTCAGTTGATTTTAATTTGATTTGGTTTACCATTGTAAGGAAGCCACAAGTGAGACCAATGAGTGGAAAAATAGCCATGTAGTTTTTCTGGCCAATCCCTACTAAGAATCAAACCATAGAAATCTGGAATGTCGGCAACTAGTATATCAATTATTTGACAGACTTTACGATTTGTAGATAATCGAATGAGGATTGAATTCATTTCTCCTATGACTTCAAATTTTGTCCCATCAAGTTGTACAATATGAACTGCAGATTTTTGAGGAGACATGTTCAATTTTAAATGAACTGAATATGGCATAATGTTCAAAGAAGCTCCTGAATCTACCAAACAGGTATGTACATTTTTATTAGATATCTCAAAAGTAAATAGGAAAGGAGGGATATGTGAATTATACCTATCACCTATCAAAATGACATCAAAAGAATCAAACAATGAATTAACAAGAAGTTTACCTACTCCATTTGCAGCCTTGGACATTACAGCAATAGGGAGAGGAGAAGCAGATATTGCATTCAGCTCTTTCAATAAAATCTTCTCTTGTTGTTTTAGTTTAATGAGTTCATAGAGGGAGATATTTGCTTTTACTTTTTTCATGTCCTCTACTATGTTAAACTCAATGTTATCAGAAACTACTAAGGTTTTGGGTGGAGATGGAGAATTAGATGAAGAGGGAATCGCTTGATTAGATGTGGAAGTGGATTCTTTATTAACAACTTTATCTTTAGCAAGAGGAGTTGAAGGTTTATGTTTTTGAATTGGTTGTATAGGATCAAGTGGACCTTTACGTCTTATGCTAACAGGTAGTGCTTCATGTTAATTTGCACTATCATATATGGGTCCAAGAATCCCATTCTGTTTAACTCAATAGTTTATTCATCTTGGAATTTGTCAATCATCCTCATCATTAGTTTCAACATTTGATATGGTTTTCGAAGGTTGAGGATTAGTTGGTTGATTTATTTTGAATGGTCTAAATGGTTTATTGGAAGAAGATTCAACTACTTGTTTTTTAATCTCTACTATCTCGTTAGACATGTTTTTTAAGATATTTTGTAATCCTTCAAGAGAAAAGGGATATTTAGGAGTTTTATTTTTCATTACATACTTAAATGAAACCTTTTGGCTTTTCTTTCATCTGATGTAGTTTTCTTTTCTAAAGCAAGTATTCTTTTCTCGATTGTTAATGCTTCTTTCATGTTTTCAACTAGAGTCATTTTATTAGCCCTATTGACAAAAAATGAAATATCTGAAGGTAAGGCAGATATATACCACCCATTATGTACATCAACACCAGTTTTAGATGTATCTAGGATTTTATTTAAGATTTTATTAAATCTAGAATTAAAATCCTTGATTTTTTCATTGGGACTTGCTTTAAGATTGGAGAGATCATTAATCAAAGTGGCAGTAGTGCGATCATAACCAAACTTGGTTAAGAATTGTTCTTCAAAAATATCCCAGCTAGTAATGGATCCATATGGAAATGAAAAGTACCAGGATCCTTCTAATCCTTGAAAAGTGTAGGGAAATAATCTTACTACACAATATTCTTCAGATACTCCATTAAGATTAATAGCTAACATATAATTATGGAGATGTTCCTCAGCAGGCAATCCATTATCAGGATTAAATTTTGGTAGCCATCTTTCAGGATGTTTAGGTAGATCATGGAGAGGTGTTGGCATGGCACAACACCAAGATTAGCCTTTGTCTGGCTAGTTGTTGTCCCACCATTATTATAGTTTGAATGGTAGTTTGAGTGGGAGTTTGAGTGGAAGAAGTGGGAACGAATGGAGGGAATGAAGGTGTTTGTGGAGGGGAATTTGACAAAATATTGCTAGATGTATGTGACTCAGATTTCTTATTTTTCTTTCGAAAATTAGGAAGAATAAATTCAAATGGAGGAACCCTAAGCTTCTCACTTTGAGAACAAGTTAGAATCTGAGTTAGAAGCTTCTCACTTTAACTGAAGATAGAGATACTTTCTAATTTTTCAATTAAAGTTTATACCTCTGATTTCTAATGTGAAGAAGTTGAATCAGTGGATGGGGGTAATGTTCCAGGAGATTCTAGGAGTGACTGCTCAAGTTCTGATCTAGAAGTAGGAGTTTTAGATGAGGATCAAGAAGTTGAAGGTGATCGTGAGGGGGAGTGACCCTTGGAATGGATTTCTATTTTAGATTGAGTTCTCTTTTCCATTCATAGTCATGGCCCTCCTTATAGCACCAAAATGTTGATGCCTCAAAATTCGTTGCACCAACATGGGGGATAACCACCTAGTCCAAACCTTAAACAACTCCTTTTCCATATGGGATAGTGGCTCTGACTGGATATTATGGGACTAGTTTCCCAATGGGAGGTGATAAAATGAATATGAAATTCTTATAATGGGATGGAAAAATGGATTTTTGAATGATTTATAACTAAAAGACAAAATATATGAAAATAATCTATTTATTACTCGGGTTTAACAGTTTGATTGTGATCTAGAATAATTTTCCTTAGTAGATGAGTAAGAAATTAATCATTTACTTTAGAATTGAAGAACAATTTAAATTAATTATTTTAATTAAGAAAATAATTAAAATAGCTATGGTAAGCTTATATCATAATAAAAATATCATTAACTATCTTTGATACATGTCATTAAAATATTGCAACATTTAAACATATTCAAAAATGAATTTATGCTAATGCTATTTTACAGAAATTCATATAACATAAAATAGACAGAAACTGCAGATAATAAAAGAAAACATAATCATTTTAAAATAATGATAGAAATACCTATATCACTAAATGATTGCTTTCAAGAAATTAAAAGTCTCGACCCTTTACCCTTTGCTGCAACGCTTTAATGTAATACAAAAATGCAAAAACAGTCAAGATTTTTTGCAAAAATAAAAGAGGCCACGATCCGAAATTTTTATTCAAACAAATATTCAAGAAGAAATACAAAAATGCAAATTATTCCTTAGGATTTCTCTGCCAAATTCTGGACCCTAAAATTGATCCATCATGTCTGCTTAAATAATAATACAAATTGTTTAAAAATAGTACATTTGTGCAAATCACTAAAAAATTTAAATGAAGTTCCTTGAATCATGAAAAATAAAAGCAATTTTCCATTTCTAGCTTATTATCCCTAACTTTTGATCTAAATATCCTTGCTTTCTGTAGATTCTGTGGAATTAATATGCTTCTTTCCCGGCATAGCTTTCTCCTCCTCAATGTTGAGTTCTGTTGGTACCTGAATAGATAAGTCATGGATAAGTATATTGTAAATCAAGACTAGTATTTCTCAGATAAAATTAAATAAACAAGCGGGTTCTTTTGATTACATCGCAACCAGTTTTGCAGCGAGGAAATTCTAACAAAAAATGGGATCATTTTAACAAAAATCCAAATCGCAATCGGTTAAGAATCGAGGACAAAACCCAGAATAATTTCAATCAGTTGGAGAATGGGAGGGGATTAATTATCATCATATTTCAAGTAGGGAGAATCCCTATCGAAATAGATGAAAATCCAAAATATATGAATCAAGACCAAATCACAATTGGAATGAGACGGAGGAGGAATGTGGTTTAAGTTTCGTGTCTTTTGTGATTTGCGATATGTGGGATGACATGGAGGATGACATCACATCTGACGTGATGGGTGACATGGCAGATGACGTGGATCATATCGCAATCACAATTGGCATGAGGCAGGAGGCCAGAGGCAAGAGGCATGATCCTTTTGTATTTGCGATAGCCGTGGATGCAAGATTTTATGAATTGTCATGTATAATTCTATCAGGTTCGAGGGTGATATCGCAATCGCACTTGATGGTGTGTAGTAGGGTAAAAAAAAAATTTGCGATTGCGTGGACGTGGGGGTTTGTTAAATGGAGTGTATGAACCTATCGGGTCTGAGCTATAGCAATCGGTAAAGGGATAGGCCACGTGAATTGGGCTATGGGATTTTCGATGTCCTAGATGCAATATCGTTACAAAGTGAAGTTCACGAACCAGTCGGGTCTAGCCTTATTAAATTGTAATTGGGTTAAGGTTGAGACTTAAGCTTACAGTCATTGCGATCTGTAGATGCAGGGGATAATAAAATTGCATTAACTTTGTTGTCAGGTCTGGTGCTATATCGCAATCACAATGGAATTAATGAAGGGGTTTTTTCCTTATGTTTATTTGCGATAATCTGCAGACACCGGATTTTATGGACTGACATTAACTTTCCTGTCGGGTCTGGAATGATCACAAACACAATCACAATGTGCTATGGGGAAAGGGATTTTAACCATGATTCTATGTCATTTGTGATGTGGGGAGTATTGGTCGGGGTTATAAAGAATTTAACTCCGATTATTATTATTTAAAAAAAAACCATTTTTTCAATACTTTAACGTTTTTAAATCTTTAGTCTTGGTCTCAGGGGCTATTTAAAATTTAGTTTTTTTATAATCAAGGTTTAATACTTGGGTTTTAGAAAATCCTAAGTATTAAACTTTTGTTATGGGATTTTATTAACATTTTTTTATGTTGATTTTCTACTTTTTAATTTTCTGTTTTTAAAGAAATAAAATCAAAGGATTTTTAAAAATAAAGGGTCCCTATTTTAATATAATAAATTTCATAGGAAATTTATAATATATTAAAATGGGGGTTGTTGAACAATACAACAGTTTCATAATCTCTAGATACCTACAACCTTTAGCAAAGTGAAGTCTACAAACCCTAGAACCCCAATGCATTACATGCCATTACATTATGCAGACCTGTTATTTAACTTAGGCTAGATAATGATGCAGATTGGATCATTATATATTTTTTTCATCCAACTCAATGCATTTGGAGTTGAAAAAAGTGGAGGAATCAGCTCACAGGACCATTTTTACCTGCAGGACCGTGTTTGGCAAAAGGAGGTATAAAACCTTCCAAGAGTGTTTTGAGACATCAAAATAAAATTTTTAGTGGTAAAACTTTGTCGCTTTAAGCCCACATCATTTCATTATATTCTAAACAATTATATTTGTCCAATGAAGCAAGAAGCACGCCAATCAAAGTCTGTATGCAAAAGTTATGCCACTTAGAAGTTGACCTTCTTGTTTTCACACCTATAGTTCCAGAGGATGCCGCATCAGCCCCCATTATTCATGGAAAAGGAGATATCCATGTGATTATTATGTAAAATACTCTAGAAGATTCTATATTGTATCTCTATTTAAGAGTTGATGTAGTAAAAATTAGCCATTAATAGGTCATCAAGTTGTGTTATAACTAGGTCGCTAGGAGGAAGAGGCATTTCATTATTTCGAGAGAATTTTGTTCCATAGTTGAGAAAAGGTAGGCAAGAGAAATAGGAGGTAGAGAAAATGTAGAGGATCTATGCACTATGGCATCCCATAAGACATAGGCATTACTTCTGTGTACCTGCAGTGATATTTCCAGACAGAGAAAGAGAGTGAAGTGGCCTGGCCTTCTAGTTTGGTTTTTCTCCCAAAAGGCTTTCCCGAAGAGCATATCATGTGTATTATGTGTGTGTGTGTGTGAGCTTATTTTTTCATTCTCTACTTTTTTGCATAATTTCCATTCCCATGTGTGTACTAATTATAGTTAAATCTACAAATCTAGAATTTTAATCAAACTCTAAAAGTGTAAAATATCAGTATTTTAATATATTATTATCATATATATTGTGACAAACTGTCCAGTCAAATATCCACAACAGTTTACAGATCATTTGGTATCATAGAAGGTTTCTTTGGGTATTTTGTGGAGATTGTAGGGATCTAGATCGACGGGGCTGAAAATCGTAAAACCCTAATCATGGCCGACGAATTTGTAAACAAACCTCATGATCCTGTAGAGGTGAGGCTTACGCAGTTGGAACAACAAGTCGTAGATATATACCATAATGTAAGCCTCCTCATGGTGGCCTTGAATATAAAGTTGGGGATAATTGGAGAATATGGAGGTTCGAATTTAAAGGACAAATTAGAACAAGGATTAGAAGATTAGGGAGAAATGGAGAACCAATCGAAGAAAGGACATGAAAAAGATCAACCCAATTCAACTATCATGAACCAATCACCCTGTTTTAAAATGGAAGAAAAATTCAATATCAAGTCATACCATGCCAATGTATACACTCTGGTTGTAAACCACTAGTTACAACAACTAGAAGTTTATTTCAGTTTCTATTAGATTGATGAAGGGAAAAATGTATCATTCACACGACTGAAATTGGAGGGCCATGCATTAGCTTGGTAGGAGATCCACACGGAAACCCTGAGGTTGGAAGGAGAACCTCTAGTGACTAAGTTGGAATATTTCAAAACCCTCATTAAGTCACAATTTTATCCTATTGGGTATGTGGAGGACCAATGGATCTAATGGGATTACTTGAAGAAAAATCCAGGCCAAAGCATGCAGGAGTACACCACAAAATTCAGGAAGATCGCCATAATGTTGGGTATCTCTCAAAAGAACCCATATGTACTCAAGTATTTGGGGGGTCTACATCACCATCTGCGTGAACAAGGGATGTTTTTCAAGCCCAAATCAATGGACGAGGCTTGTGTGTAGACGTAGTACCTAAAGAACATAGGCCTGAAGAGAGAAAAATCATGTGGATCGAAGAAGAAGGAGAAACAAAATGATTCTAAGGAGGGGAATAAGAATCAAAAAGAGGGAAAAGATAAGAAGACATCATCCACAACACACCAGTGCAAAGATCCTAGAAACCACTACAACATCGATGGCCATAAAGAGGAAAAATGTTGGAAGTTGCATCTAGAGCTAAACCCAAAGAACAAGAAGATTCAAAGATAACAAGAAGAAGAATCTCATGGCCACTAATTTGAGCAAACAAGTTGAATGAAACTTGGATGTGGATGAGTATATCATTTGTATGTCAATATAGAAGGAGGTGTGTTGGGTCCCTATAATACTAGTGATTACCCCATTACTATGGTAGTTGAATCCCTCTATTGTTATTTTTGTGGCTTTATATTATTATTGTTAGGTCGGCT
>APFE030369996.1:71480-96192 GCA_000404065.3 Pinus taeda
GGATGAGGGGGGGAGTTAAGGAACATCAATCCCTTTATCCCTTCCTCCATGGAACTAAATCCTAAATTGCGAGAGCATTCATAATTACCATTAATGGACTAACCTCCTTCACTCACCTATAAAAAGACCACTCATTCAAGTGATCAGGGGCTGGAATTCATTGAGATAGGGATATGCTATTAGTATTAGATTTGAATCAAGTATTTTAATGATGTCAAAGTGTCTTGCTTGTCATGAGTAGAAGATGGGATTTAACTTGAGAAGTGTCACTAAATTGAGAAAATATGGGTTGTAACTCTTCCTTTTATCAATAAAGTCTTCAAAGATTTTTCCTTATATTTGTATTGTCAATTGATTCTTTCATATGTATATCATGCTCTTGATTCCATGTTATGTTTAATCAATAGATCATTATCATATGCTTTGATGGGTTTTTGTCTCTGTCTATGTGCAGGTACTTTTCAAGCAGCTTAAGTACAAAAAGGAGCAACAAAATTAGTCAAGGGAGATAAGGAGCAAGCGAAAGCTACAAGTAGGTTTCTCTTCTCTCTTATTTAATCTATTGGTTATAGGAAAGGTATAGAATGATTTTCACTATTGTTTCTAGACTTAGCTACTAGTCTAGAGGGTTAGGCATTTGTCCAAGAACACTAAATATTCCCGAAACACTATAGAGTGATGCCTTGTTTTGTCGATCACTGATTTCCAATCACCCTCTGTGCTAAGCCCTTGGATCTTCAACTTCTTTTGTGACTGCGGCTAGCCCCCTTATCGGAGCCCCTTTATTGCTAGATCACAATTGGAGGTTTCACTATGGAGTGATGCCTTGTTTTACCAATAGTTGATTACTGATTGATGATGTAATCATTGCCACATGTCACTTCCTGAGTGGTGACATGTGTCACCCAGATATTCCCCCATCTATCCTTGAAAGTGGTAGATCATCATGCCATGTTTCCATCATACTTTCATGTCATGTTAGCGTCAGCGCCACCGTGTCTTTATTGGATCCAATAATACTCTGCCACATGGCCCCTTGGAGGAGAGAGAAAATTCCCACCTACCCCTAGTTTTGCGAATGATTTCTTTGTTAATTGAATCATCCCTCATGACACTTTACACTAACATATCACAACTCATGATATCGCAACATTTTAGAGTTGTCACCCTATCAACACACCGATTTTTTGTTCATCGATCACCGATTCACCCCTGACATGCGATGCGTCGATATACACTATACCTTGAAGCCCCTGATCACCAATTTGTGACATAGGTGATCATTGATCGTTGATTTCACCCAAAACCTCTGATTTCCTCATCGTTGCCAGGACCTCCAGTTGTAGATTTACAATTCTTTCCTCCTTTCAAAGGTGACAAAACCCCCATATTTAATAGGCCATATCTTCTGATTCTGGGGTCCATTTGAGGAGTTCCATATACTGTTGGAAATATTATTCCGAGCACTATCCAATGGAGAGGGACCGATTTAGCTTCGAGAGCTTTTGTTTCTTAGAAGATGGATTCAAAATTCATTGCTATTTTTCACTTTAGACAACTAAAAACACATTTGGCAGTGAGTGACAACTTTGGCTCCACCTAGAGACATGGCATTGGATTGCAATGTGTCAAGAACATGTAGTCTATGAACTTCTCTTTTTGGGCATGGACTCTTTTTAAACAAGTGAATATTTTGTGAAAATGAAATTTTAAATAGAAAACTGGAAATTTCGTATGATAATTACAATGTACACACTGGTATTTACAATAAGTGCAAGATGGGTACCTTTAACTCTAGAAATAGAGTTTGAGGAAGTGACCATTTACTGGAAGCTCCAACAATTCACCTTGCATATTTTTTAGTAGGTATGTATTATTTTCTTTTTCCTCTGAAATTTTGAAAGGGTCGAACCAAAGTGAATCAAATTTTTCGTGTTTACCCTTTTCTTCCCATCAGATGTCTCATCGGAGAAATAAATCTCCTGGTTGAAGAGGTTGATACTTGGCCTTTTTGTCAAATAGGGATTTAATCTTCATTTCGTAATTTTCCAATTTTGCTCCCACCTGTTCCCTATTTTCATGAAGCTCAACCAGTTGGTTTATCCTTCCTGTCAAAGCACTTGGCTCCTCCTCGGCTTCTTGTAGTAACTTCGGCACTGGCACTGCTAATTGGATTAGGAAGACTGCAACCTTACCATACACTAGATCGAAAGGCGATTTTCCAGTGTAATGTTTAGGAGTCACTTGGTTAGCCTAGAGTGCAAACTTTAATTGGGTGCCCCAATTCCTCTAATTTTCGGTGATGGTCTTCTTCAACATTCTCACCATAGTTTTGTTTCAAGACTCAGCTAAATCATTTCCTTGGGGATAGTAGGTAGTGGAGTGCCCTATGATAATATTGAATTTCTAATAGAAGCTATTGATTTTTTTTCGATTTGAAGACCCGAGCATTGTTAGTGATGATTTTGATAGGGAAACCAAAATGCAATAATATGTTTTCCTCCATAAACTTAATTACCACTGAGTATGTAACGTTTCTGGTTGGGATGGCCTCTACCCACTTGGTGAAATAATCCGTGGTAATTAATATGCACTTATGTTGGCCACTAGAAGTTGGGTTTAACTCTCCTATGAATTCTAGTCCCCACTATCTGAAGAGTTCTTCCACTTGCACTAGGATCAGGGGAAGAGGAGAATTTTTTTGTCTCTCAGCAAAGACTTGGCACTTCTAATATGACCTGACTTGTAAATGCACATTTCCAAATAATGTAGGCAATATAATCTTGCCTTGAGGATTTTTTGAGCTGTGGTATTCTAGCTATAATGACCTCCAAAAACACCCCCATGAATTTCCTCAATCACTTTATGAGTTTTGCCTTCTACCAAACATAATAGCAAAATTCCCATCAGGTCTTTCTAGTAGAGTTGACCATTGGATATGATATAATTTTGAGCTTGCAGTATCAACCTCCTGTATTTGGATTTATCTAGCCCTAGTGGGCACCTCAGGAATGAGATAATGGATGATATTCTTATACCATGGTGATCCCTCATATTTAGCATAGATCTTTTTCTCTTCTATTTTAATCCCATTCTACTAAAATTTTGTTTTATCTTCCTCTATTATCAGGTTTACTCCCAAAGCTTGGTAGTTAAATTCTGATAAAAACTTGGCCAATCCCTGGCCTTTTATGAGCTTAGTAGTCTTTATGTCTAACTCATATTCATGTATCTTTTCTATCCACCTACCCCTTTTTCCTTCACTATCTCCTTGCACAAGGATGTCCTTGACTGTTATCGTTGGGACAAATGTTGTGATTTTTGACTGTAGCACATACACTCGAAATGCCTTCAAAGCTTTGACTAGTGCATATGCTTATTTCTCCAAGATGTTATATTTTAGCTTAGCATCCCTCGGGACTTGGCCGAAGAAGGCGATGGGCTGCTCATAACCATGTTTATTCTTCTGTAGCAAAAATGAAATAATAGTTTGCAAAGAAAAAAATAAAAGATATAGAAAGGTGTTGAGTAGTCAAGGTTATATTCTTTAATTCTAGTAAAGGAATCTCAAGAGATAGGGATCCATTTGACTTCATTTTCCTTCTTAAGCATATCTGTAATAGCCTTCACTATTTCCGCATAGTTGAGTATGAACCTTCTCAAGAAATTGATTCTCCCCAAAAAGACTTGGACCTCTTTCTTATTTCTGGGTAGAGGAATGTGACTGATAGCTTCAACTTTCTTGGGATCAATTTTCACTCCTTCTTCTACTACTATGTCCTAGTAGCTTCCCCTCACTTAGGGAGAACTGAGATTTCTTGGGACTCAAAGATAGTCCATAGCTCCAGTATTTCTGAAAGATGAGCTTCAAGTGGAGGATGTGCTCTTCATTTGTATTAGAGAAGGCTATGATATCATCCAACTCTACCACTATGCACTTGTCTATCTCCCCTACAAAATCTATATCCATAGCTCTCTAAAACGTGGCCCCATCATTCATAAGACCGAAAGGCATGCGAGCATACATGAAAGTTCCCCAAGGGGTGGTGAAAGGAATCTTCTTCTGATCATCAGGGTCGAATGCCACTTGGTTTTAACCAGAGAACCCATCCGTCATGGACATTCTAATTGATCCAACCACCTTCTGTAATATGTAATCCATATTGGGGAGTGGGTAATTGTCTTTCAAAGATGCCCTGCTAAGGTTGCAAAAATCTACTTGTAACCTTATTTCTCCATTCCTTTTTCATATTGGGACTAGGTTTTCCACCCACTCTGAGTACCTTAAAGGCACTACGATTTTAGCTTGAAGAAGTTTTCTCACTTCTTTTTCAATAGAGGGGAGCAAGAGCGGATTAATCTGCCTGAGCTTATGCTTGCATGGATTTATTCCTCTCTTTAAAGGAATCTTATGATGTATGATGTTAGTATCAAATTCTTTTAAATCCTCATAAGACTAAGAAAAAGCATCCTTATAGATTTTGAAGAGATTTAAATACATTTGTTTTTATTGTGACGAGATTTATTTTGATAGCCTGACCATCTGGGATTCATCTTCTAAGTTGATATTGCAATCTTCTACTTGTTCATCCATCTCCAGAGCCATTGTTTTGGAGGCTACATCATTCTTGTTAAATAATATTTCTAGTGGAACTAGCCCATGAGGAATAGTATTCCCTTCCAGTTGTATAATTTTTTGTCCAACCACTGTGTTTTCCCATGAAGTTGGTTCTTGATCTGCCTCTTTTTCCTCTCCTTGATCAATTGTTGAGCAAGTGAACTCTCCAACTACTTCTATAAATCGTTTGATCTCCTCATCGTCCTTAAATCTCTGCCAGTGTTTGACATTATCAGGTATAGAGCGTTTGTGTCTGACCTCCACCTCATACCCGAGAATCGGATTTTGAGGAGATTTGAAATTTCTTGGTACTACATCAAGGGAATCAACCATTCAGTTTCCTTCTCTAGGCAGAAATTGGATATTAAAGGCTAGGATGAAGTTATCAATTAAATCCCATACTTCATTCCAGTAAGTCCTCAATTTGGGGTGTTTAGCCTGGCACTAATTTCAGATCTTCTTTAAAATCAACTCAGAGTCTCCATGCACTATTAAGCATCCCATATTCATATTCCTCGATGTGTGTAGCCCAAGGAGAAATGCTTCATACTCTGCCACGTTGTTGGCTACCTCAAACTCTAGCTTGAATGAGAGGGGTATCAAGCTGCCCTCAAGACTTAATTGATATCTGTGTGTTCGTCGTCTAACAAAATCATTAGATGTACTTGTGTTTCTTCTAATATGGTCTCATCTTGTTTTAGGAATAGGTAGGAGAGGTCACTTTCTTTTCCATACACAGGAGAATTCCTAGAACCTTTAGCCGGGGTCACAGTTTTTACGAATTTGGACTCTCTGTACAACCTCCTTTCCTTTCCTCCAAAAATGGGAATAATGGCATAAGTTAGATCTAATTTGATAGAGCCCCCCACCTTGGAACCCAAAGTCGTAGATAGGATCATGTCAATTTGAGGGGGAATACATACCACTACTATGTCCATCACTACGCTCTTCACAGGGATCTGAGCCAGGTTTACCACCATATCTTTTATCATTCCCAAACATTTGACCCTCTCAAAGTCCAATGAGTATAGGTCCTTGTAGGGTCTGGTGATTTGCAAGCTAAGTTGTTCCATCATGGTTAAGGGCATGAGGTTATGCAAGGCTCCAGAGTCTAACATACAATTATGCAATAAGAGGTCATGAATTACCAGGGTCACATAGAAGGGTGCAGTGGAAGAATCAAGTTCTTCAACATGAGGCCCAAAAACAATCATTGGTTTTTCTTCTTGAAGGTTTAAACAATCATGGGTCTGTACTGAGGTGGCTGGAAGCATGAACTAGGAGACTTGAGCTTTATAAGTGTGTTGTTTTAGAAATTTATTTAGGGGAACATGGATCTTTACCTTCTCGAGTTCCTTCTAAATATTGAATGCAAACTGACCCTTTTTTACGCCTCCTAGCTCTACCTCTCTTTCTTTATCATCGGTAGTTTTTATCAAAACAGTGCCTTTTCTTTTGTGTGTTCCTCAGAGCTATTTCATTCCTTATTTAAGGAGACTTTTACTTTGGATAAGTTAGGGTTCAACTTCCTTTTTCCTTTATTTAACATTGGGGGGATATTTTGGAGAGCAGTTTCCTCTTGTTGTTCAGGTTCCCTCGACCTCTTTTTTGAAGATCTGATTGATGTAGTTGTGCTTGCATGAAATCCACAAATTTTTTACAATAATACCCTGTGTCCTCCTCATTTACTATTTCTACTCTATCATGGCACAATCTCACGGTGAAGCATGTTTTCCTATTACTCTTCAGAGAAGGAGGCATACAAGTTTCCCTGTGTCTCATGTGTATCTGATGGTTGTTCATCGGGATCATCTACTAAATATAGAGGAGGAGGGTTCTGATCGAGTTGATCTTTTCTTTCCCTTTGAATTATCTACAATGGTGGCCTTTTGTACTATTAGTTATAACCTTGATTGTTACCTTGAGCATTCTATTTCAGGAGACTCTTGTTCTCAAGCTCAAGCTTAACCACCTTGTGCATTAAACTCTTAATAAGCTTATCCATTTCTTCCTACTTCAGATCTGGTAATTCTTTACCTTGACTAGAGGAGGATGCCTCTTATTTCCCCCTTTTTCTCAGTAGGTTCATTCTTTCCTCTTGACTTCCATGCCGAGGTGAAATTTTCTTCCACCTCAAGAGCATTAACTTGGAGTTGATCCAAAGTATGAGACTTCCTCTCCCTCAGGGTAAAGCCAAATTCAGAATCAAAGGCTCCCACAAGTACTAGAAGGGCAGAAAATTGAGGAGGCTTTATCTCAACAGGCAGGTTATTATACTACTTATTGAGCCTTTTTATGAATTCTGAAATATCCTCTTTTGGCTTCCTTATATCATTGAACTGTGTGAGGACATACTCATGATCTCCCTTTTCACCCCACTTTTGTGTGAAAGAGTTTTTGAGTTCTTCCCAGGTGGTGATGGATGCATTGGGTAGGGCTTTAAACCTTTTTTTGTCTTCTCCATCAAGGGATTGCACAAAGAGTCGCAGGACCACATCCAATTGCTCGACATTTATATTCTCAGCAAAAGCATAGAAGGTTTCAATGTGTCTCTGTGTAGTGTTTTCGTCTTCCCCATTGAACCTAGGTAAAATATTTAGGTAGTCCTGAGGCATATCACTTAGGGGTTGAGGTAAATCAAGAGGGGCATATTTATTTAGTAAGAAACCCGAAACAACCATCTGGATTAATGGAGGGGGATTGAGATTTTCTGAAGGAACTTGGGCCAAAACCACAGTGATTGGAGTAACTAGACCGAGACTAGTGTGACTGAGTGTATAGTGGATATTGCTATTATTGAGGATATATTTACCTTTTTCAATCTCAGGAGGAGAATGAAATGAAATGAAAGGAGTCGTAACTGAGATTTATTCCTCTTTGATCTCTAATTTGGGGGCACGATGATCTAGATCATCTTCTGCAAGGTATGTAAGGACCTTAGGAGTAAGATCTAAGCATTGAATGACATCATGTTGGGAGCTGGATAAGGAAGCTTCAAAGAATGATGAGATAGTAGCATGGGTAGTAGGATTTTTCTCCTTCCAGACTCTCCTAAAAATTAATTTCTCTCTGTCAAATACATATGGGGTTTTCTACTGAGAGGTATTTGAGCGAGTGTGAGGCTTTTTAAAATGCAGGATGATAAATGATAATGAGATTTGTGGAGTCGCCAAGGTGATGAGGATGGAATCAGAACTTCTTTTCTCACTTACACAAAGAGTGCTTAACTTTTCGTATCCCAGGGGAAAATCCTTCAATACGTTCCCCAACAATGACGCAAAAACATGTTGTCACTTCCAGAGACAACCTCAGATTACTTACAAGACCAGTGCCTGGTTCAAGATTTTATGTCTCATATGATTTTCAGGAAATCGAAGACATCATATATATGTTATACACATATGTAAATACATATATACATTAAAAATCATGGGTTGGTTCATTCATCCAAGGACATAAGCCATGTATTTTTGGTATTCTTTCACATATACAATTCACAAAAATATATGTATAAACTAGTGTAGGCTGATTAGTTCAAGGACCTACAGTTTAATTAACTTTGCAGAGCAATGAAAGAAGAGAAGGATATAGAATAACTCATCATATAGAGCTTGAAATATCAAGAATTCTACACTTATCTGAGTTAAATATAGACATAATGGATGAAATAATATTGGGTGCAATGATCCATGGAGCGCAATTTTAAAGATATAATATCGAAGATATATATAGGCATGTGCATTAGCAAGTCAATACAAATGAATATGTAAGAACATATGAAACATTTTTGGCAGTTACAAGTACATGAAATCAGAGAGGAAACATGAACATAATGAAACTTAACAGGGAGGTAACATATTGTAGTACTCAAAGGTCGAAATCACCACCATTTCATTAATATTCTGAAAGATGTAAATCTAGAAGTCATAGAGTCTTAGAAATAACATGTAGTTGATCTTTAGGATTCAAAACCTTTTCTAAGTGTTTCTTCCTCCCTTTTATAAGGAGAGGGATAACATGGAAATTACAAAATATCTCAGGCTATAGCTTCCAACTACTTGCATAACTAGTTGTCTTGGTGTGTAGGCTCTGTCGCCTCCAATTATTACAATAGAAAGATACTTTTATTGAAAATAAAACATGATAATAATAGCGATGATAAAACAACAAAACATACTTAACAAGTGAAACTGAAATGATAGTCCTGTAAAAATATCTCCACGCCACTCTCTTTGTTGGCCTCTGGTCCAAACACGTTTCTACTGCATTATGGCTCATGCTCTCTCAGTTATTTCCCTGTCGCTTTCAGTCTTAACAGTTTCACTTCTTCTTTTACAGGAAGTGGGAATGATCACCCATGATGGTCATAACAGATTCTGAACACTACTGCCAACTCATCCATCTCCTTCACTTCCTGCAGAAAACTATCGAAACCATACATGCCCTGTGAAACAATTAAACAATTATATCAGAGCTCAAGCTATTCGAGAACTTTAAACTAGATGGGCTTTGTAAAACTGTGAATGTTGATCTCTTTATGCCCCTTTTTCTTTGATCCCTTTCAGTATTTCTTCTCATTTGACCGGAGGCTATGATGAGGTGCTTGGCCAAATATCTGAAGTCGTCAAATCAATGATTTCCTTTCAACTTCCTTTGGTGCATCCTCCTAAAACTTGCGACCGCTGATGACCTCTATGCTTAGCCCTTGGTTCCTCGACTCTTTATGTGGCTTGTTCTATCCCTTATTGGAGCCCCTTTATTGGTAGATCACAATCAGAGGTTTCACTACAGAGTGATGCCTTGTTTCCCCAATCGCTGATTGCTAACCACCCTTTGCACTAAGCCCTTAGATCTTCGGATTCTTATGTGACCACGGCTAGCCACCTTATTGGAGCCCCTTTATTGTTGGATCACAATTGGAGGTTTCACTAAGGAGTGATGCCTTGTTTCTCTAATCACCAATATTTTATCACCCTCTATGCTAAGCCCTTGGATCTTCGGCTCCTTATGTGACTACGACTAGTGGAACCCTTTATCTCTAGATCATAATTGGAGGTTTCACTATGGAGTGATGCCTTGTTTTGCCGATTGATGATGTCATTACTACCATGTGTCACTTCCTGAGTGGTGACATGTGTCACCTAGATATGCCCCCATCTGTCTTTGAAAGGGCCAGATCAATATGCCATGTGTCCGCCATAATGCCACATCATGTTGGTGTCAGCGCCACCATATCTTTACCAGATCCAATAATACTTTAACACGCGACCCCTTGGAGGAGAGAGAAAAGGCCCGCCTACCCCTGGTTTTGTGACTGATTTATTTCTTAATCTAAATCGGCCCTCCCCAGTGCTTTACCACTAACATATCACAACTTGCGATATCACAACATTTTAGAGTGGTCACCCTACCAGTGCATCAATTTTCTAATTGACGATTCACCCCTGACATGTGATACGCTTATATACATTGTAAATTGAAACCATCAATTATTGATTTGTGATATTGGCGATCATTGATCACTGATTTAACCCCAAACCTCTGATTGCCTCATTGCTGCCAAGACCTCCGATCGCCAATTTGCAATTCTTTCCTCCTTTCATAGGTGACAAAAGCCACATCTTTAATAGGCAATATCTTCTAATTCCAGGGTCCATTTGAGGAGTTCCATATATTGTTGGAAAGCTTATTCGAAGCACTACCTAATGGAGGAGAACCGATTTCACTTTGAGAGCTTCTATGACTTGGAATATGGCTTCAAACTTCACTACTATTTTTCACTTTGGACAACTGAAAACACATTTGGCAATGAGTGAAAACATGTAGGACAACTAATATCAATTCAAATGTTGAAGTGGAACAACTATCGGAAGCAGATAGCTCAAAATGGTAACATTACATTTAGCATTCAATTTTTTGTTATTGTTATTAGGCATTTGTTTTATTACCAAAAATTGAAAATATGTCCATTTATTCACGTTTCATTTCACTTTCTTGAACATGTTCCTTTATTTCATATACTCTCTTACATAGTTAAGATTTAAATATGAAAAAATTGTGATTAAACATGTATAACAAACAAATTTATATCCCCCTCAAGGGATCACTAGATAGAGATAAAGGAGGCCATGAATTGACATATCATAGTACCCAACCACTAATTTTTTTTTGAGGATGTATTCGCGATAAGGAGGCTAATTCAAATAGTTTGTGACTGAATATTGTCAGTTTAAGAAGGTTTTTATTAATGTAGATTACATTTACTGTGGCATATTTTAGTGACAATTAACATTTTCCTTAGCAGTTTCTTATCACTTCATTGGATACACTAGCATTTTACCTAAAATGAGCATTTTCGTGATGGGATAAAACATAGTCACTATATTTTGGACTCTAAACTCTACAACCTATATGCATGGGTGGTAAATTGATTCAAAAGGAAAAAATTGATGTTTGGATCTTGTGGTAGCAGAATTGGGTACAATGTTGTCCAACATATGTCTTTTTTTGTAAATGATGAGGGATGAATCTCCACAACAGATTCTAAGGGATCAATATCCTTGTTCATAGCCAGAAGCATTGCATTTATGGCTCAAGATTTGTATTGCAAGTTTTTACAAATTATGGCACTGGCCACCAAACTAGTTTCACATATAATTCCAATAGAATAATATTTTCTGCAAATACTAAGTCTTCACAAGCTCACAAATGATCAAGAAGAGTGTTTGAAGCAAATGAAAGTGGGGCGTCATTAATTAGTTGCAAAAATTTTTAGGGTTTACATTTTCTAGTTTTCAATGGGTCCTTGTGTGCTGGTATGGACTTGGTTGGTGGGGATTGATTACAAAACCTTCTGTATTTGGTCAAAATTTGGTTCAAAAACTTTGGTTTGAATGTTAACCTTCTAGGCAAGTTAGGACTGGCTTGTTCCAATAACACTGGTTCATTGATCAATACACTTTTTTCAATATGAAAAAATTTACGGTCAACAAATTTTTGTAATGTATTCTTCTAGTGGTAGTGGATGCATATGATTATTTTTTACTGGCATGACATAGTTTAGTGAGTAGCCTTGAATTATTAGGTAATAATATCTAATCCATTTTTGTAAGTTACATTGATATTATGATATTCTTTCCTTTTTGGCTAAAAAACATACCTTATGTTGTAAAAATTCCAACCCTAGGTGACTAGTGTCCTTATGATCTCAATTAAACAAGTAATTTTTTAATTTAAATAATGTTGAAATTGAATTCAAACCATAGCATCCATCACATAATAGCTGGAAATTATATATTGGAAACAATAAAATAATTTCACACATGCATGGGTAATTACTTCTTCAAAATCAATTTTTCATTCTTAAAAGAAAGCTTACAAGGAAACCTCCACAAGCTACAAAAAAAAGGAGAAACAATGAGCACTACATTGCCAATGCAATCACCTGAACTGAACGAAATGACCTATCATTGTAGCGGCTACAACAACACTCAAAATTTTTGCCTTAGCTTCGTTTTGGAGCCTCCCCACCAACCTTCACAGTAGCATGTCTTGCTTCATCAAGTACACAAGCTCCTGTGATTTTCTTCTAGAAAGACAGCTTTTCGATCAAACCTTGATGCATTCCTCTCATCGGTTATTCATCTAGACTTGGTCTAGTAGTAGGTTGAGTAGTTCCTTCAAGAATTTATGCAAATCTAGAGGGAAACCAACCTTCCCTTCAGAAATTACGCAATCCTGACTGGTAGCTTGCTGGACCCCAAAATTACGCAATTCTGCTAAGCAAGCTTCACCCTAAAAATTATGCAATCCTTCCCAACTGAGCTGCTCAGCCCATAATTTGCTCAAATTTGGGCAACAGTTAGCTGCTCTACCCAGAAATTGCACAAATCCTCTTAGCATCCAGCCTAGCTCCCAACTAGAAATTCACATTTTCTCCCAGCAGTGGAGCAGTCTCTTCCATGTGTAGCTGAATTAACAAGTTCCCTCCTAGATCAAGAAAAATAGACTTGCATGCATGGATTGCTTCTCCCAAGGCAGCATGCAAAGGCATCCCTTGTTTCAGGGATCTATTTTTGGCAGTTGGAGGTTACACGTAAGGATCCTTTTAGAAACCTCCCACCAAGTGTTGCTTCCCCTAGATTTGTGGCATGGGTGTCATAACCTCGATTTTATCAAAACTCATCAACCGGATGTTGCAGAGCTCATTCCCCACATCAACCTTATAGCTCTTATATCTGAAATCACATCTAGGAGTTGTCGGCACATTCAAATCAGTTGTTTTGGAGTAAGCCTGCTTTCCATGTCTTGTGTTGCATTTCTGGTGCTTTTTGTGTTTCACTTCGTATGAATGTTGTCTGCTTGATTTCAGTGAGCATTTGCTATCATTTTGATACATACTAGCTTGTACTAGCACCATTTTAATTTGTTATCTCACTGTTGTCGCATGCACAAAACTATTTTGCACGAATAGTCACCGATCCGGTGACTCGCTTCACCCACATGCATGTTGATATGTTTACTGCATCTTTCATTCAATGTTTTCATGCACAATCAATCACTTCTGATTTCACTTAGTGTCGCCATGCATTCACTTCACATTTGTTTCCTTGGCCCAGACTCTGCCTTTCTTGAGACAACATTGCGCAATTCGGGGAAGGAAGGCTCTGTATTCCTCTCCAAAAATGTGCATTTCTACCCAAGAAATGTCCTCCAGGACTGTTTTGGGCATTTCTGAGGGACAGTGACTATTAGCCCAGAAAATTGCATAATGCAGTCACTGTGCTTGCAGCCATTTCCAGCTAAGATTGTGCATTGCGCAATTCTAGTAGTCATCATCCATACTGGACTATGCATTGCGCAATTCCAGTAGTCAACCTTTATTGTATCCTTTTCATAATATAATTCCATATACATAATTTCATCACATATTCTATACCATAATTTATGGATATGATTACAATATGCATGCATTATTTCTAGACATATGTGTAGTGATATTTCAATCCAAAAATAGAATCCTTGAAAATAAATCATACTCATGTAAATAACATATTCACGATTAGTTACATCCCACCATGATGTAATAAGGTCTTTACATAAAAGTGGATAGAAATAACATGTAAATAAATATAAATACACCATATTAAGTTTATATTTAAAAAATGTTGACATACTAACTTTCTTACATTACGCCTAGTGCCTACACATCTCCCCTGTGCTAGGTTGTAGAGAGTCTCTCACAACAATCAAAAAGAGAGTGAGCATAACACAGTTAATCCCATTATTCATGAACTAAATACTCCCCAGGACAATCTAGTTATCCAATCAATTCATAGCAGGTTCAACAACCTTTAGATTATAGATATGGAAACAAATAACCCATTTCCAGTATTTAATATAGCTAAGGCTTATAAGATAATTGGTTAATCTTGAGTGAACTCCAGGAAATCATTAATAGACATACAAAATATTATGCAAATCATAAATTCAATAATAAACCACACAATTAAGCATTATTTTCAACCATTGATAATTAAGGTATCTTGTCTAGTATGAATATGGAAATGACCCTCAAACACTTAGTCATGAGCATACAAGCTTTGCATCAGTCAAACATAGCATGGAATTCCATGGTCCATAACTCAAATTTGGATAAGAAATTATACTTATATAAGTATGTTAAGGTGGATAGAAATTAAAGGAGGGACTTCCATTTTCCACCCAACCATAGGCCAGCTATACCATCCCCAAGCTAGATCCATAGTCTGAGGGGTTACTTACTCAGGAATTTCACACCAAAGGCTTAGATAGACACTTAGTTAGTGAAGTCTATTTTTATGGTGGTTTCTCAACTTCTTTATGGCAGTAGTACCACAATAACCCACTCACCTCTCTATGTCTCCCACTTAACACTTAGGCATAAATACACAATCAATGGCATGAACACAATAAAACATGATTTAGCACCCAAATATTTCAACATATGTCTTAGTCACAAAATTAAGCTCCACTCCATGCGCTCCATGGCTAACCTCTAGGGAACTCTCTCTCTTCCACTTCTCTTATGTTGTCACTAGTAATCTCTAAAAATGACCCCCCTCTTCTCATTCTTCTCTTCGATCTACTCTTCTAGCATCTCTTCATGTACCTGAGTTAATGTTGACCCCCTCTTCCACCTCGCTAAAGAAAAGAAACCTATAGGCACTATCCCATCACGTTCCCCCCCCCCCCCGGCTCCCCCCTGCCATCGACCAACCACATCTCTTGCTATTTTTTAGGTGGTGGTTTGATTGGTCATGCCACCTCCTCCATATTCAAGGGTGAACACATCATCCTCCACTCTCTCATGGCATCATTATATTATGTTAGGAAGAGGTTAATTTTACTGTGCTACTTCCTCCATCTTGGAGGATGAGGGGCATCATCCTCCATCATTGAACCACAAGGGGAATGGAGATGGGTGAAGTCCTCTACCCACACCACCCAATCCCATCTCATAACTTCTATTAGCACAAGTGGGTGGGTTGGTCAGCTAGAGTGTTAAGAACTTCAATGAAATTAACTATAGTTGGCTCATATCATGCAACACGTTGACCCTAGTATTATCTCACTATACGCCTACTAGGTGATTCAATTAACCTTACACTAGTGGATCAACTTTCAAGACATGCTAGTAAGCAAGCAAGTTTTCCCTCAAGTTGTGGATCCATAAAGAAATCCTTCATCAGTTAATCAATTTTAAATGATTAATTTTTTAAAATTTAGTGAGTGTATTATGGTTCAAGATGCCTCAAATACAATAATTATTTAATATTACAAGAATAAGGCAAAGTAAGAGATGTTACAATATAGTCATATTAAATAATCGAAAAGTGAAAATATTGCAACTACATATGCATTGGCTAAGAATGAAAAAATTTCATGACAAAGAGACAATAATGCATTGAGAGAAGAGACTTAACATAAAAATGGTTGAAAATGCATATAGTTTGCAAAGGGTGGCCATAACCATATTACACCCACACAAAATCCCAAAATTTGGCCAAGAAATTTGGAGAAATTTTGGTTGAATAAACTGAATGCGTATTGGAATGATCTTCAATTAAACTGATCCTATAAATGTATTTCCATGTAGGAGGGACTAATTCAGTTGAGGTTAATACCTCTAAGGGTATATACAAAATAGTTATCATTAAAAATAATCTGGCACCAAATTTTGGAGAGTACACATAATGTTACTGCTTTGAAAAAAGTGTCAAAACCTTTTAAAGTGGAAAGTACACATGGATTCAACATTGCTTAGGAAAACTCTTATTTATTTTTTCTTATTCAAGAGAATGAGACTTGGTCCATAGAAAATATTTTGAAGGCTAGCAGAAATCAGATCTAGAATTCACATTATCTATATTTTGAAGGCTAGAGGAAATCATATCAATTCACATAGTCTATATCAAAGGAGAAGCATTTAAAACAATATAGCTCTATTGCCATGTTGCTGGCTGATTAAACTCATCCTTGGAAACATATACACTATTAATTACATAAATATGGAATAATGAAAATCGCATAAGTACACAATGGAAGTTACAATTTATCCTTAGACATCACAACTCCACTGAGTAGGCTATGTTATTTAAATCATAAGCTATTACTACTAGTCTAAATCCATCTTAATTTCGGATCTACCAAGTGCCGAGAGGGATCAAATCTCTTGAGGTGAAAATCTCATTTGGAGTGAAAATAGATTTGATTCCTCTCAACACTTGGTAGATTCAGAATTAAGATGGATATAAAAGTATTCTCAATTTTCATTTTATTAAAACCTTGATCTAATCTCTATGGAATATATACGAAACATTTTTAATAGTAGAGAGGGTAGAGAGTTTGGGTATATCTCAAAAGTATAACCTTTTTCTTTTAGATTTAATTATAAAAATGTTAGAAAAATAAAATAAACTAAAAAGTTCTAATTGTAAAATAAGTTATGGTTTTTGGGTATGTGGTATTGATAATTCATATTATTGGCCCATGGTATTGTAACAAAGCTTATTTACAAGTTAATAATATCCATGATAAAGTGTGGGTAAATATCCATGGTTAAGATTCTTGTTATATTTTAAGTATTAAGTTTTTATGTGGTTATTAATTAACTTTAAATATTGTTTTTAATAGATAAAACTTTGATAGGGAACTAGCAACCTCCCCTAGTATATGCAATAGGCCACATGCCAAATATATTAGAAACTCTTGGTTCATCCTAGGACTAAAACATTCAATATTAGAGCCAAGATCCCAGACTCCAATGGGACAGCTATCCTTCCATCCTTACTATGACAGGCCATGTCTTTGGGGACTTGAACTAGGGTGGATGGGATGAAAGACCACCATCTCTACCACTCTAGCTAAGCATTGATTGATAATTGACTTTAACAAAATAATTATTAGACTCTACCAATTCAAGACTCAGCAATCGATTTTCTCATTTACCATTATCACCTTAGCATTGACCAATGCAACTTATAATTTTTAACTTAAAAAAATAAATATTTATTTTTCAATATTATTTAAAAAACTAATTTTCAAAAATTTGATTGGACCATAACTTGAAGGTATTATTGTAGCCTTTGCATAATATAATTCCATATACATACTTTCATCACATATTTAATACCATAGTTTATGGATATCGTTACAATATGCATGCATGCTTTCTAGACATATTTGTAGTGATATTTTAATCCAAAAATAGAATCCTTGAAAATAGCTCATACTCATGTAAATAACATATTCATGATTAGTTACTTCCCACCATAATATAATCAGGGCTTTACATAAAAAGTGGATAAAAATAACATGTAAATAAATATAAATACACTATATGAAGCTGATATTTAAAAAATGTTGACATACTAGCTTTCTTACATTACACCTAACGCCTACACATCTCCCCTATACTGGGTTGTAGAGAGTCTCTCACCACAATCAAGAAGAGAGTGAGCATAACATACAATTATTACCATTATTCATGAACTGAATACTCCATAGGGCAATCTAGCTATACAATCAATTCATAGCAAGTTCGACAACTTGTAGATTATAGATATGGAAACAAACAACCTACTTCCAGTATTCAACATAGCTGAGGCTTATAAGATAATTAGTTAATCTTGACTGAACTCTAGGCAGTCATACATAGACATACAAAATATTATGCAGATCATAAATTCAATAATAAGCCACACAATTCAAACATTCTTTTCAACCATTGATAATTAAGGTAGCTAGTCTAGTATCAATATAGCAATGACCCTCAAACACTTAGTCATGAGCATACAAGCTTTGAATTATTCAAACATAGCATGGAATTCCATGGTCCATAACTCAAATTTAGATAAGAAATTATACTTATTTGACTATGTTAAGGTGGATAACAATTGAAGGAGGGACTTCCATTTTCCACCCAACCATAGGCCAGCTATACCACAACCTTTCTTGCAGCTAACCATCCCTGAGCTAGATCCACAGTCAGGGGAGTTAATTACTTGGGAATTTCACACCAAAGGCTTAGCTAGAGACTTAGTTAATGGAGTCTATTGTTTTAGTGGTTTCTCAACTTCTTTATGGCAGTAGTACCACAATAACCCACTCACCTCTCTATGTCTCCCACTTACCATTCAGGCATAAATACACAATCAATGGCATGAACACAATAATACATGAGTTAGCACCCAAATATTTCAACATATGGCTTAGTCACAAAATTAGGCTCCACTCCATGCGCTCCATGGCCAACCTCTAGGGAACTCTCTCTCTTCCGCTTCTCTTATGTTGTCACTAGTAATATCTACAAATGACCCCCCTCTTCTCATTCTTCTCTTCGATCTACTCTTCTAGCATCTCTTCATGTACCTGAGTTAATGTCGACCCCCTCTTCCACCCCACTAAAGAAAAGAAACCTACAGGCATTATCCCCTCACATGCCGCCCCCCCTTCCCCTGCTCTCAACCAATCACATATCTTGCTATTTGTTAGGTGGTGGTTTGATCGGTTATGCCACCTCCTCCATATTCAAGGGCGAACACATCATTCTCCACTCTCTCATTGCATCATTATATTATATTAGGAAGAGGTTAAGTTTATTGTGCCACTTCCTCCATCTTGGAGGGTGAGGGGAATCGTCCTCCAGCATTGACCCACAAGGAGGATGGAGATGGGTGCAGTCCTCTACCCATACCACCCAATCCCATCTCATAACTTCTATTAGCACAAGTGGGTGGGTTGGTCAGCTAGAGTGTTAAGAAATTCAATGAAACTAACTATAGCTGGTTCATATCATGCAACATGTTAACCCTAGTCTTATCTCACCATACACTTGCTAGGTGATTCAATTAACCTTCAACTAGTGGCTCAACTTTCAGGACATTCTAGTAAGCAAGCAAGTTTTCCCTCAGGTTGTGGATCCATAAAGAAATCCTTCACCAGTTAATCAATTTTATATGATTAATATTTGAATCTTTAGTGAGTGTATTATGGTTCAATATGCCTCAAATACAATCATTATTTAATATTACAAGAATAAGGCAAAGTAAGAGATGTTACAATATAGTCATATTAAATAATCTGAAAGCGCAATGATTGCAACTATATATACATTGACTAAGAATGAAAAAAATTCATGACAGATAGACAAGAATGCACTAATAGAAGAGGCTTAACATAAAAATGGTTGAAAATGTGTACAATTTGCAAAGGGTGGCCATAACTGCATGCCACTCACACAAAATCCCAAAATTTGGCCAAGAAATTTGGAGAAATTTTGTTTGAATAAACTGAATGCATATTGGAATGATCTTCAGCTGAATTGATCCTATAAATGTATTTCCATGTAGGTGGGGCTAATTCAGTTGAGGTTGATACCTTTAAGGGTATATACGAAATAGTTATCATTAAAAATAATCTAGCACCAAATTTTGGATAGTACACATAATGTTACTGCTTTGAATAAAGTGTCAAACTCTTTTAAAGTGGAAAGTACACATGGATTCAGTTTTGCTTAGGACAACTCTTATTTATTTTTTCTTATTCAAGGGAATGAGACTTGGTCCATAGAAAATATTTTGAAGGCTAGAGGAAATCAGATCTAGAATTCACATGATCAATATTTTGAAGGCTAGAGGAAATCAGATCTAGAATTCACATTATCTATATTTTGAAGGCTAGAGGAAATCAGATCTAGAATTCACATTATCTATATTTTGAAGGCTAGGGGAAATTAGATTAATTCACATAGTCTAATCAAAGGAGAAGCATTTAAAACAATATAGCTCTATTGTCATGCTGCAGGCTGATTAAAATCATCCTTAGAAACATATACACTATTAATTACATAAATATGGAATACTGTAAATCGCATAAGTACACAAGGGAAGTTACAAATTATCATTAGACATCACAACTCCACTGAGTAGGCTATGTTATTTAATTCATAAGCTATTACTACTAGTCTAAATCCATCTTAATTTTGGATCTACCAAGCGTCGAGAGGGATCAAAGCTCTTGAGGTGCTAACCTCTTTTGGAGTGAAAAGAGATTTGATTCCTCTTGGCACTTGGTAGATTCAGAATTAAGATGGATCTAGGCTAGTATTATATAAATTTCACATCTCTATATATAAAAGTATCTCAATTTTCATTTTATTAAAACCTTGATCTAATCTCTATGGAATATTTACGAAACATTTTTAGTAGTAGTGAAGGTAGAGGGTTTAGGTATATCTCAAAAGTATAACCTTTTTCTTCTAGATTTAGTTACAAAAATGTTAGAAAAATAAAATAAAATAAAATATTTTGATTGTAAAATATATTATGGTTTTTGGGTATGTTGTATTGATAAGCCATAGTATTGGCCCATGGTATTGTAACAAAGCATATTTACAATTTATTAATATCCATGATAAATTGGGGGTAAATATACATGGTTAAGGATCTTGTTATATTGTAAGTATTAAGTTTTTATGTACTTATTAATTAATTTTAAATATTGTTTTTTAATAGATAAAACTTTGATAGGGAAGTAGCAACCTCCCCTAATATATGCAGCAAACCACATGCCACATATATTAGAAACTCTTTGTTCATCCTAGGACTAAGATGTTCAGAGACCACTGGAACTAGAGCCGAGATCCCATACCCCAATGAGATGCATATCCTTCTGGCCATATTATGAAGGGCCATGTCTCTCAGGACTTGAACCCAAGTGGATGGGATGAAAACCCATCATCTCTACCACTCTAGCTAAGCATCGATTGACAATTACATTTAACAAAATCATTATTAGTCTCTGCCAAGGAATGACTCTAGCAATCAATTTTCCCATTTACCATTATCACTTTAGCATTGACAAATGAAACTTATAATTTTTAACTTTGAAAAACAAATATTAGTTTTCAAACATTTTATTGGACCATAACTTGAAGGTCTTATTGTAGCCTTTGCATAATATAATGGCATATGCATAATTGCATCACATATTTTTATGCTATAATTTATGGATATGGTTACAATATTCATGCATGATTTCTAGATATTTTTGTAGTGATATTTTAATAATAATAAAAAAGAATCCTTGAAAATAGCTCATACTCATGTAAATAACATATTTATCATTAGTTACTTCCCACCATAATGTAATCGAGTCTTTACATAAAAAATGGATAGAAATAACATGTAAATAAATATAAATACAACATATTAAGATGAGATTTAAAAAATGTTGACATACTAGCTTTCTTACATTATGCCTACTGCCTACACATCTCCCCTGTACTGGGTTGTAGAGAGCCTCTCGGTGCAATCAAGAAGAGAGTGATCATAACACACAGTTAATCCCATTATTCATGAACTGAATACTCCCTAGCACACTCTAAGTACACAATCAATTCATAGCATGTTTGAGAACCTGTAGATTATCAATATGGCAATGAACAACCCATTAAATCCATTATTTAATATAACTAAGGTGTTAAAATTGGCAACTAGGGCCAAACTCCATGTGAGTCATATTATTTATGGTAGCTGATATTTTTCTTGGATCCCTCTCATCGAAAGGTGTAGGATTGATCTAAAGATCATCCGATTCCAATAAGTATTCATGGATTTATGAGTTTATTTATGTTATAAGACATTTTGTCAAGGTCGCCCAGCAACAAAATAAACCCCACATGTGCTCAACATTTTAGTATAAAAGGAGATGACTTGAGAGTCATTTTACACACTTGATTTCTCTCCACTTGTCTAGGGTTTTATTGGAAGATAAATCTAGAAGTGGAAGCCCTAGACGTTGGAGGAAAAGAGGCTGCCCTAGACGCAGATGGAAGGCATCCCTACACGCAGATGGAAGGTAGCCCTAGATGCAGATGGAAGGCAACCCTCAACGAAGACTAATGTCCACCCTAACGCAGACCTAAAGGCAAACCTAAATGATGGTATAATTCATCCCTAAATGATGGTCTAATAAAACCCTAGATGATGGTCTAATCTAAACCTAAACACTAGTCTAATTCAGCCCCAACCGCAGTCAAACAAGAGAGTCTTAGCCGCAACATGAAGGGTCAAAAGGGACAACATGTAGTGATGTAGTACAGTAGTGCAACATGGTGAAACAACAAATGGTAATCATGGAAAGCATGGAGATGCAAGGGACACTTGTATACTAAATGGGACAACAAGCATAGTGTTGCTAACATGTATGGGACAACATCAAAGGTATGTTAGTATGCATGGATAGCAAGCATAGTGATGCTAACATATATGGGACAGCATCAAGGTATGTTAAGATGCATGGGAAAACAAGCATAGTGCTACTAAGATGTATGGGATAGAAGCAAGGTATGTTAAGATGCATGGAACAACAAGCATAATGCTACTAAGACACATGGATAGCAGCAAGGTATGTTTAGACATATGGGAAAGCTCCTAGGTATGGCAAGGCTAAGTGGGATAGCAGTTGTACATGGCAGAAGGCACATGGTACAACAACAAGCATGGTACAAAAACTAGCATGGACAACATGGCTATCATGGAAAGCATGGATAGCAGCAACAAGCATGGTACTACAAGCACATGAGACATGTTGTATGACAACATGGTTCAACAATGGCACATGGGAAAACAATGCAGCATTAGGTGCAACAGTCATGAGGTCCAACATTATGATGATGGGTGCAACATGGTGCAGCATGATGACGAGATGCAACACGATGATAGGTGAAGGAGTCACCTTGGAGAATCAGTTGAAGTAGCATGTCTTCAACTAATCTCATGTATCATATTCTTAGAGATGATCTATTCTCTTATCTAGATAAGTCAAAGTGTTGAATTCTGTTGTAAATGTACTATCTCTCTCTCTCTCTCTCTCTCTCTCTCTCTCTCTGGTGAACTATTGAATAACATATAAGAAGAATTGATCAAGGGTTTCCCCACATTGGGGTTTTTCCCTAGTTAGCGCCACATCTTGTGTCCTCTTGTCTTGGCTTATCTTCTGTGATTTATTTTTATGTTCTATCTGCAGTTTACTTTAATGCTAATCTGATTGCTAATCTAGAAAAGATATTGAGCTAACCATGAAAAATGAAATAAATTGCTCTAAGCATAGAACATACCTAAAATTAACATGGTATCAGAGTTGAGGTGAAGACAATGCCCAAGAAAGAGTGAAATAGAAATCACCAAAGACAATTGGGAAAGGACAAAAGGAGCAGTAGATTCCTCATCCCTCTTCAAATTCACCGAGGGTGAACTCAAAGTAGAGAATATTATCATAATGGTGCAGTGAAAGTTTCTGATGGCCTACCTAAATATCACTTCATTGGGAAGTCTGGATCTAAGGGTGGAAGGAAAGGCAGATGCCTTGGTTGCAATAAGTTCGGCCATTATGCGAAGGAATGTCTGAATGGCAGAGACACATCT
This sequence comes from Pinus taeda, assembly GCA_000404065.3. Classification (NCBI taxonomy): domain Eukaryota; kingdom Viridiplantae; phylum Streptophyta; class Pinopsida; order Pinales; family Pinaceae; genus Pinus; species Pinus taeda. Next base: position 95,067 of record APFE030369996.1, read on the forward strand.
CTTGATGAAGATAACAAACATTCTAGGGACATCTTCAATTATCATAGGAATGATAGGTAATGCAAGTCATCCAGGAAATGGCCGACTCTTCAAAGAAAGAAAGGAACCCCAGGTATGAAGAATCAAATGTTGTTTCTAATAAGATAAAGAATTGTTATCTTGTATTGGACCTCTCCTTCAGATTCTTTGGGAATCTATCTTATTTATTGTAGTGCTTCAAGGCACTTCACGAGATAAAAGGGTGCACTCTCTAATTTGGTAGTGATAGAAACAATCATGGGATTATACTTGGATCCGATGACACCTATCCCAGAAAGAGTGTAGGGAATGTTACCCCTCAAATGAATGAGGGTAACTTGATTCATTTACAAAATCTCTTTTATGTATCTGATCTTAAGAAGAACCTGGTGTCCATTTTAGAAATGGAAGTCACAGGTTATAGGGTGGCACTCATCGATGGAAAGGTACATGTCTGAAAATAGAATTTTCAAAGATGTTTTTGAGTTTAGGATTGTATCAAGTTACAAGAAGTCCACTGGGGACCATGTCCATTGACACATAACACCGGAGGTATGTGAGTCAAATGGTGACAAGGGTGCCTGAATTCAAAAAGAGCATGAAAGTACATGTATGAGATGCACCGAAGGAAAATATTATAAGGGGACCATTTCCCTCATGTAGCAGGTCCACAGGTTTAGAAAAAATCGAGGGGATTGAGATTCACAATTGGGAATCTCATGTATGCAGGTGGAAGAAAGCCCTCTATGGCTTGAAGCAAAACTCTTCGAACATAATGTGAGAGGATTGATGGCTATCTGATGAAGCTGAGATTTACGAGGAGTGAATCTGATCCAAACCATTTCTCGAAGGTTGTGGATGATAGACCTCTCATACCGGTACCTACTAAGGACAACCTATTTCTAACAGCTGCAGACCCTCTCATTTGAAGAAGTAAGATGGAGTTGGATTCCGGATGTGGATTGGTAAACTGCAAGCCCGTGACGACCTCGAGGATCTTAACTTTTAGAAGTTTCATGTATTTAAATGTAATAATATATTTATTATTTTGATTGGATGAATAAATTATATAAATTATTAAATTGATTATATATTTATACCTTGATAG
>APFE030369996.1:96707-123451 GCA_000404065.3 Pinus taeda
CGAAGATTCTCTAAACAAAGTTATATGGTAGTGATGCAAGACCATATTTGGAAAATGCCTCTGAGTTTCATAAACTCATTTGCGTTGATGTTATTGGTGAACTCCCATCAAGATATATGTTTTTCAGATAGCATAATGAGCTCATATATGGTTGAGCCTCATGGGATTGGTGCCAAGAATCTTCTGAGATATCTTTAGGGCACAATCTCTCATAGATTGAGATACACTAACAGAAACATGAAGCTGCATAATTATTCGAATACTGACTGGGTAGGCAATGTGGAGGATCTCAAGAGCACTTCTGAGTGCATATTGTCTTTGGGTTCTGCTCGATATCCTAGATAAGCAGGAAGTAGAAGACAGTTGCTTTGAGCACCACTGAGACTGGATACATAGATACGAGTATGACCTCATGTGAAGCTGCCTAGTTATGGGAGCTCTTCAGTGAACTATTTGTACACATGATGGATACCATCGTGATCTTCTGTGTCAACCAGGGGGGATTTCTCTAGTATATAGACATCAGATACTACCTTATCTGGGATATGGTAGGTCGATGAGAGAGGAGGCTCTATTGCATTGAGACTGATGTACAAGTTGTAGACATTCTGTCAAAGCCCCAAGGGAAGGTCAAATTTGTGACTTTCCCAAATGACTTGGAGTCATTGAGAGACCTTCTTATGAGGGTCATGCATGTTACATGCATTGAGCTCTGGGAGCTCTGGGGGGCTTGGGGTACTACTAGATCAACACGCAACCATAAGGTGACTCACCCTCCCCTAATGGTGTGTTGTGTACAGGGTGAATGGCTCAGCCTTCCCCTATGATACCCTGAGGCGACTTAGGGACAGGATGAATGGTTCTCCTATCGAGGCATCCTACCCATGCAGTCTAGGACTCATGGGAAGCACCTCTCATCTGCCTAATGAGCAGGGAAAGGGGTTAGGGACCATAGTAGTACTATCAATGGACACATCATTGTATCTACCATTCTCCCTATGTTAGGATGACCTCGATTGATCTGGGATCAATGTGAGTGGTTTGAGACACTCTCTTGAGATATTGATCTAGGATCAATAAAACTGACTTTGGGCCAATAGAGAATGGTATGAGACATTCTTGATCAATTCTTCTTCTTCATGGTTCAATAGAGAAGAGCATACTAGAGCTCAACAGAGAAAAGCTCAGCAGAGCAGAGTAGGGCTCAGTAAAGAAAAGAAAAGAAGAGCATAGTAGTGCAGGGAACTGGTGGTAGAGATAGTACAGTCAGACATATGGATCAACAGATGGAGTTCTCCCTAGTTGAGAGGGAGTGTTAAAATTGGAAACTAGAGACAAAATCCATGTGGGTCATCTTATTTATGTCATCTAATAATTTTCTTGGATCCCTCTCATCAAGAGGTGTAGTATTCATCTAAAGATCATCCAATTCCGATAAGTATTCATGGAGTTATGAATTTATTTGTGTTATAAGACAATTTGTCAAGGTCAACCAACAACCAAATAAATCCCACATGTGCTCAAACTTTTAGTATAAAAGGAGATCACTTGAGAGTCATTTTACACACACACTTCTATCTTGATTTCTCCCCACTTGTCTTGGGTTTTAGTGGAAGAGAAATCTAGGAGTGGAAACCCTAGACGTTGGAGGAAAAGAGGTTGCCCTAGATGGAGGTGGAAGGCAGCCCTAGACACAGCAAAAGGCTGCCCTAACGTAGACCTAAGGAATCCCTAAATGATGGTTTAATCCATCCCTAAATGATGGTCTAATCCAACCCTAAATGATGGTCTAATCCAACACTAAACATTGGTCTAATTCAGCCCCAACCGCAGTCAAGCAAGAAAGTCTTAGCCACAACATGAAGGGTCAAAAGGGACAACATGTAGTGATGTGGTACAGTAGTGCAGCATGGTGAAACAATAGATGGTAAGCATGGAAAGCATGGAGTAGCAATGGACAACTGTATAATAAATGGGACAACAAAATAATGCTAAGGCAAGATAGCAGTTGTGACTTGGTAGCAAAGGTACATGGTGCTGCAAACTCATTGGATAGCAGCAAGCATGGATAGCAGATGTATGGGACAACAACAAGGTATGTTAAGATGCATGGGATAGCAAGCATAGTGTTGCTAACATGTATGGGATAGCAAGCATAGTGATACTAACATGTATGGGACAACAACAAGTTATGTTAAGATGCATGGGACAATAAGCATAGTGCTACTAACATGTATGGGACAACAGCAAGGTATGTTAAGATGCATGGGACAACAAGCATAGCGCTGCTAACATGCATGGGACAGCAGCAAGATATGTTATGATGCATGGGACAACAATCATAGTATTGCTAACATATATGGGACAGCAGCAAGGTATGTTAAGATGCATGGGACAGCAAGCATAGTGTTGCTAACATGTATGGGACAGTAGCAAGGTATGTTAAGATGCATGGGATATCAAGCATAGTGCCGCTAAGATGTATGGGACAAAAGAAAGGTATGTTAAGATGCATGGAACAACAAGCATAATGTTGCTAAGACACATGGACAACAACAATGTATGCTTAGACATATGGGACAATTTCTAGGTATGGCAAGGCTAAGTGGGACATCAGTTGTGACATGGCAGAAGGCACATGGTATAGCAGCAAGCATGGTACAACATCTAGCATGGACAACATGGATAGCAGCAGCAAGCATGGTACTGCAAGCACATGAGACATGATGTATGACAACATGGTTCAAAAATGGCACATGGACAGCAGTGCAGCATTAGGTGTAGCAGTCATGAGGTCCAACATTGTGATGATGGGTGCAGCATGGTGCAACACGATGAGGTGCAGCATGATGATGAGATGCAACATGATGATAGGTGAAGGATTCACCTTGGAGAATCAGTTGAAATAGCATGTATTCAACTGACCTCATGTATCATCTTCTTATAGATGATCTATGCTCTTATCTAGATAAGTCAAAGTGTTGACTTCTGTTGTAAACGTACTATCTCTCTCTCTCTTTCTCTACAAAACTATTGAAGAACATATACGAAGAATTGATCAAGGGTTTCCCCACATTGGGGTTTGTCCTTGGCTAGAGCCACATCTTGTGTCATATTGTCTTGGCTTGTCTTCTACGATTTATGTTTATGTTCTATCTGCAATTCTAATCTAGAAAGATATTGAGCTAACTGTGAAAATTGAAATAAATTGCTCTAATCATAAAACATACCTAAAATTAATATCAGGTTTATAAGATAATTAGTTAATCTTGAGTGAAGTCTAGGAAATCAAACATAGACATACGAAATATTATACATATCATAAATTCAATAATAAACCACACAATTTAAGCATTATTTTCAACCATTGATAATTAAGATAGCTTGTCAAGTATGAATATAGTAGTGACCCTCAAACATTTAGTGATTATCATACAAGATTTGCATCATTCAAACATAGCATGGAATGACATGGTCCATAAATAAAGTTTACATAAGAAATTATGCTTATTTGAGTATGTTAAGGTGGCTAGCAACTGAAGGAGGGACTTCCACTTTACACCCAACCATAGGCCAACTATACCACAATCTTTCTTGCAGCTAACCACCCCTGAGCTAGATCCATAGTCTAAGGGGTTACTTACTCAAGAATTTCAAACTGAAGGCTTGGCTAGACACTCAGTTAATGGCATCTATTGTTTTGGTGGTTTCTCAACTACTTTATGGCAGTAGTACCACAATAACCCACTCACGTCTCTAAGTCTCCCACTCACCACTCAGGCATAAACACACAACCCGTGGCATCAACATAACAATACATGAGTTAGAAACCAAATCGTTTAGAATAAGGCTTAGTCACTAACTTAACCTCTACTCCATGTGCTCCATGGCCAACCCCTAGGGAATTCTCTCTCTTCCACTTCTCTTTTGTTGTCACTAGTAATCTCTAAAAATGATCCCCCTCTTCCACCTCGCTAAAGAAAACAAATCTACTAGCACTACCCCCTCACATGCCCCCCCATCCTTGACCAATCACATATCTTGTTATTTGTTAGGTGGTGATTTGATCGGTTATGCCACCTCCTCCATATTCGAGGGTGAACATGTCATCCTCCACTCTCTCAGGACATCATTACATTATTTTAGGAATAGGTTCAATTGACAGTTCCACTTCCTCCATCCTGGAGGGTGAGGGGCATCATCCTCGAACATCGACCCACAAAGTGGATGGAGATGGGTGTATTCCTCTACCGACACCGCCCAATCCCATCTCATAACTTCTGTTAGCACAAGAAGGTGAGTTGATCAGCTAGAGTGTTAAGAACTTTAATGCAGCTAGTTATAGCTTGCTCACATCATGCAACACGTTGACCCTCGTCTTATCTCACCATAGCCTTGCTAGGTGATTCAATTGACCTTCAACCAATGGCTCAACTTTAAAGGCATGCTAGTAAGCAAGTTTTCCCTCATGTTGTGGATGCATAATGAAATCCTTCGCTAGTTAATCAATTTTAAATGATTATTTTTTAAAACTTTAGCCAGTGTATTGTGGTTCCAGATGCTTTCAATACAATCATTATTTAATATTACAAGAATAAGGAAAAGTGAGAGATGTTACAATAAAGTCATATTAAATAGACCAAAACTGTAAATATTGCAACTACATATACATTGCCATTTTTAATGCTACTGAAGAATGCAAAATTTTCATGACGGAGAAACAAGAATGTTAGAAATTGTAATTACTCCCACATGCCAGAGTTGGCTAAATTTAGGAGAGTTAGTTAATGAAGTCAAGTCAAGTGAGTTCGAGTTAAATTATAGTTTGGGAAAAGTCGAATTTAGTGTGTGTGTGCGCATGTGGAGTTATTTTAGGTGAGCCACAAGTCGTAAAATGTTTATATACCCCTCACTGGGTTCATTGTAATTATCAAGTTTTTGTGTGATCAAAGGAAGAGTCACAACTCATATGGTTTGTGTGCATTAATTTTTGTGTTTCTCCTCTCTACCTTTCCAACAAATTGGTATCGTAGCTAAGGTCACAGTGCTAGAAGAGTGAGAGAACCTACAGCTGCAACTTGCAGAGCAGTGTGAGGGAGTGGAAAGTATTTTTCCATCATCGCTGAGTCGTAATCTCGAGTCATGAATCCATTTAGCAAAGTCATCATTGTTAACGAGCAAGCCACATAAACCATTGTTAGCTTCACAAAGTAATGAAAATCGACATATTGTTTTCAAAAGCAAAGTCAAAGGTTTAAGAGTCATGTTGGGTTGATTTTCGAAGTTCTATTAAAAATTCTTTTTCAATATATGAAAACCCTTTATTTTTATTGGAAAAGGGTTTTGATTATTAAAGGGGCATGCAAAAAGGTAAATGGCTTCATAAATATAAAAGGAGTTTCTAAAAGGTGTTTAAAGCTTAAGGAAAATTTTAAGGATGGAAATTTATTTTAATGTTTGGAGAAAGCATGGAAAATTAGCCCAATTGCGAATGTTAGCCTATAAAATTTCCCCTTAGGTTTCTTAAAAAAAATTATAAAGGATTATGAAATTTTTTGCGTGGACATAGTGGTGTTTCGAAAGGGTTTTTGTTAGGCGCAAAGAATTAAAAACAGTGCATGGTATAAAAAAAAATGTGAAAGATTATGAAATATCGATGCTCTAAAATATTTTGTGGGAGATTTTTAAAGCGATTTTTTATTGAAAGAGAATTAAAAAGAAAAAAATATTGAGAAGTGAGTTTTGGGCTTTGCAAAAATTTGTTTTCGTGCAAAATGTCAAGCATAACAATGTTTTGGGTGAAGATTGTGTCTTACGAGGATGCATATTTTTTTTCGAGGGCAATATGGAAGATAGCTTCATGCAATCAGGAAAGCTTCTATAAGCGAAAGGAAAGACAACAATCATGGGTCAAAAAGCGTGACTGAAGAAGACTAAGAAAATGGATAAAAAATAAGAGGCATAGATTGTTGCCATGTTTAGAGAGGTTCAAGTTGTAACCAAGGAATTGAAAAGTCTAGCAGAAGACAAAGAAGAAATGATGGTTGATTGGTGTAGCGTGGATTTACTACCACCTCTTATTTTTATTGATTCCCTAGCTTTGAGTTTCATTCAAAAAACAATGGATGAAACAATTATGTGTAAAGTACCAAAAACTACAACTTCCAAGGAAGCATGGAAGATATTGGAAGCAGATTTTGATGCAAGGGAGAGTGAAATGCAACAACAAGCTATGTCACAAGCAGAGAAGTGAGTAGTAGATCTGAAAGTATATGAGCAAGACTCTGAGAGGACAATAGAAGTTGGAGAATTCCACTCAAAAGTGGATGATGGTTGGCAAGACCATAAAATTGAAACCCATTATGAAAGCATGAATATGGATGAAGAATATGCAACAAAGATTGCAGAGAGAGAAGCAGAAGCCTTTGTATGTGACGTAGAGCAAGGGAATATAAATGCTCAAGGACTCCACTATAACATGAATGGTGCAGATGATGGTGAATCCCACTGTGACAAAACACATATGGATGATGACTGCAAAGTGAGATGTCAATTGGTGAATCCAGCCACAACATATGGATTTGGTGAAGTTGAAATTGACAATGAGCATATGCATGCTTGGATATCCCAACATAGTGTGGATGAACATTATTTTGATGTTATGTGTGGTTTCTTTTTTGAAATAGGGATTGATTGTGGTAATATTGTAAACTCCATGTTTGATGAAGAATTGAAGGTTGAAGTTGCCACTGTAACAGCAAGATATGAAGGAGTTGAAACTATTCATGAAGTCGTGTGTGAACTAGCAATAATTGATTTTGGCATAGGTAAAGCTATCAATAGAGCAACAAGTAGTTTAGTGGATCTAATAATTGGAATTGTTGATGTTAAATTTGATGAAGAACCATTAACTCGTAATGAGTGGTTGCGCATGATGCAACATAAAGATTTTATTGATATGTTGTTATTTGGTGAGAGAAGCTCACTTGTGTTTGGAAGCCAAGTGGAAGACAACATTTTTGCAGCAACAAAGGTTTGTAAAGGAGTGGAAGATAAGGAAGAAAATGAAGAGCAAGGGAAGGAAGCTGTCACTGAAGAGCATAAAGAAGATATTTTTAACATTGATTTTGAGTGTGCAGGTAAACAGGATAACAATCCAGCTAAAAGAGAATATGAAGAACACGATGCAAGAAATGACATGGATGTTTTTCAAGACAAAGATGAATGCATTGAAACAATTTTTCAGCAATAGAGTAAAAAATATATAAGATTATGCTATCAAGAAATATGGCAGAAGGAAAGTAAAAAAAAAACCAGTTTGAAGATGCAATGTTGTGGCAACAATCCATGGCGAATATTTGAAGAGGAAGGTGTAGAAGACAAGATCAGATTGTGTTTCAGCACAAATTCAAGAAAAGTCAAAGAAAAATTACAGCAACAACAAGTAAAGAAATATGGAGCCTACAAAAAGAAAGCACAACTAAGAATGAAGCGATTTCGAGGATATAGAATCTGGAAGCAGAGAAAAAGAAATGCAAAATTGTAAAAGTTTTGAGTCATTGTAAGTCTAGCTGAAACATAGACCAACCAGCACGTTTGAGTGATAATTGAGTCAACTTCTATTATAGGCCTAGCAGGCATAGCTAAGTGATGTTAAGACATGTTGAGTCAAGTCATGTTTGAGTTATGTTGAGTCATACGGTCGTAATTAAGAGGGAGTGTTAGAAATTGTAATTACTCCTGCATGCTAGAGTTGGCTAAATTTAGGAAAGTTAGTTAACTAAGTCAAGTCAAGTGAGTTCGAGTTAAATTATAGTTTGGGAAAAGTCGAATTTAGGGTGTGTGTGCATATGGAGTTATTTTAGGCAAGCCACTAGGAAAAAATTTAAATACCCTTCACCGAGTTCATTGTAATTATTAAGTTTTTATGTGATCAATAAAAAAGCCACAACAAAAAGTTGACCCAAACCTTATCTCACCATACCTCTACTAGGTGATCCAATTGACCTTCAACCAATGGCTCAACTTTCAAAGCATGCCAATAAGCCAACAAGTTTTCCCTCACGTTGTGGATCCATAAGGAAATCCTTCGCCAATTCATCAATTAAGCCAACAAGTTTTCCCTCACGTTGTGGATCCATAAGGAAATCCTTCGCCAATTCATCAATTTAAATGATTAATAATTTAAAACTTTAGTGAGTGTAGTGTGGTTCCACTTTCAATACCTTCATCATTTAATATTACAAGAATAGGGCAAAGTGAGAGATGTTACAATATAGTCATGTTAAATCGACTGAAACTGCAAATATTGCAACTACATATACATTGACATTTTTAATGCTACTAAAGAATGCGAAATTTTCACGACGGAGAGACAAGAATGCGTTGATAGAAGAGAGTTAACAGAGCAACGGCTGAAAATGCGTAGGGTTTTCAAAGAATGGCCATAACCGCATGACACCCAAGGCAAAATCCCAAAATTTGACCAATAAATTTCGAGAAATTTTGTTTGAATAAACCGAATGCGTGTTGGGATGATCTTCAGTCGAACTGACCCTATAAATGTATTTCGATGTAGGAGGGGCTAATTCAGTTGAGGTAGGTACCTCTAAGGGTATATACGAAATAGTTATCATCAAAAATAATCTCGCACCAAATTTTGGAGAGTACACATAATGTCACCGCTTTGAATAAAGTGTTAAACTTTTTTAAAGTGGAAACTACACAAGGATTCAGCGTTGCTTAGGACATCTCTTCTTTATTCGTTCTTATTCAAGAGAATGAGACTTGGTCCATAGAAACTATTTTGAAGGCGAGAGTAAATCAGATCTAGAATACTCTTCAAACATTTTAGGATGATCTCAAATCTGGAAACTTATTTCATCTGCAATTGCTTGATCAAAACTTATTTAACATGGATTCCAGGAAATGGAAAACACCAACAAAATGATTAGATTTACCTCCAGTAGAAAATCACCCCTCATTCCTTCCTATATGTGAATGGTTGGCTGGAGAATGTAAATCCACATTGTTTGACATCTTAGTATTGTCGGATAAAGGATAGCGGAAGGGTTGGTTTTTGGGCTAATTGCCCCTCCATCTGCTACTAGCAGGTGGCAGGTTGGAAGTTCTCCTCTTGGGATGCCCACCAAATCATCAATTGGATGAAGATGCTGGAGGTTGGGGTGTATCAAAATACAACGTAAAATAGAGATATAATTCCCCGCTCTTTCTGGAAGGTGTTTCTCTAAAGCAGGTATTTGGGCCAGAATTTGGAACACGGATGAAATCCCCAAGGTAAATATCTTTTCTAGGCCATTGTTCATTATAAGAAGATCTTAACAGCAGAGAATCTATGAAAAAGATGAAATTGTGGTCCATCGAGATGCTCTTTATGCATGGAAAATGGGGATTCAGTTACTCATCAGTTCTTGTACTGTAAATTTTCAAAATCTGTGTGAGAAATTGCTCTTTACGGGTTAACTCATAGACTATTATGGCCATATTCTCTCAATTCTTTGATTAACTCATAGACTATCATGGCCGCATTCTCTCTCAATTCTTTGATTCTTGGGAGAAATTTTATGTCGAATTATTCAAGGGGAAACCTAACTTGAAGCAATTCTGGTTGGCCCTACCAAAGTTCCTCTGCTTGAAATTTTCGCTGGCAAGATATCATACCATCTTTTAGGAGGAAGTAGCAGTCAGGGCGTTCTCTTTATTGGATGATCATTTAATTTCTAATTTGATTTCTCTCAGTTCTTATGAAGAGATTGACAAATGGGAAGAAAAGTAGTTGGCATGCTTTACTATTCGAGTTTCTCTCAATCTATCCTGACAAAAGGAACTTTTTCATGTTCTTATGGAGCATTTAATACTAATCCAGGGTGTTGGGTGTCAGGGGTGATCCTTCTTTACCTTCGTGGACAAATTAAAATATTTTTTTCCCTGGATCTCAGAAATCATTTTCCTGGGATTTTAATAATTAAGCAGAAGCATACACACTATATCAAATTTTATATTAAACCTCAGCAAACTAATAATAGTAATAAAACTCTCAAATTAAAATATTTTTTCCCTGGGATCTCAGAAATTATTTTCCTGGGATTTTAATAATTAAGCAGAAGCATACACTATATATCAAATTTTATATTAAACCTCAGCAAACTAATAATAGTAATAAAATTCTCAATATAATTAGTTATTTGATGAAACACTTACCATCTTATTTATAGCTAAGTAAGATTCTCAAAAAAAATTCTGACCTCTGTTGCAGAAACTAACCAAATATTCAGCCTTTCATGTATTAAGTCATGACAACGAGAAAGGGCAGACTTGCTACCAAATCATATTGGAATATAATTTTTCCTATGTATAATCTATAACTAGTGGTATATTTGTAGATAGATGTTGATAGAATTAATTGCATATTTATACCTGGATGTTGATAGAGAATATTTCAATTTTTCTATTTATATTTGGAATTGGTTGGATCTCACAAGCACCATAAATATGCAGTGATGTATTTGTGTAATTTATATAATATAAAATTGCTCCTTTATGTATTTCTATGTAACATGGTACCAGAGTTTTTATGGGCTTGACTCCCTTCAAAGAGAGCCCACGAGGATGGAAAATTCTGAAGATTGAATTCTTCCTCTGTAAATAGTTAGTTTGAGTGTTCATTTTTCTATTATTTTAGTGTTGAATTTAATATTGCTTTTATTGTCTCCCTCCGGTGTGATTAGAAAGAATGACCAACTCTGGCGTGATTGGAAAGAATGACCAGATAAAAAGTTGCCACTGAGTGTTCATGACAGAGATGTATAATCACAATGTTCCTTTCTCTGTGTGATCCAACATTCTGCTGTGTTAATAATCTTTGGTGATCAAGCACGGTGGGTGATCCAGTGTGGTGTGTTGCTTGCTAATGAGAATGTGCAAATTTAATGTCGTGTATCCAAGAAAAATTGTTTTCTGTTGTGAGTGGAGAAACGTAGCAAGTTTGTTTCCATTTATGTGGCCAGAGCATCACTTGACCTTGCTATGAGTTTTTAGTGGTTATGTTTGCCAGCTTAACCTTTTTCTTCTCAATATTATCGTTAGCATACTTTGAAAGGAAAAAAAAACTATCGACGTTTGACAATAGAAGTAACTCCTTTGCTTCCATGTGGCACCATTCTTTTATATTGAATCTCCCATAGCATCTATTCCGATCTGATTTGCCCCTTCGGAAATTGCCAAATTGGAAAATGGTAACTCATCTAATTGATTTGTGTGTTCATGACAGAGATGTATAATCACAATGTTCCTTTCTCTGTGTGGAACCAACATTCTGCTGTGTTAATAATCTTTGGTGATCAAGCACGGTGGGTGATCCAGTGTGGTGTGTTGCTTGATAATGAGAATGTGCAAATTTAATGTCGTGTATCCAAGAAAAATTGTTTTCTGTTGTGAGTGGAGAAGCGTAGCAAGTTTGTTTCCATTTATGTGGCCAGAGCATCACTTGACCTTGCTATGAGTTTTTAGTGGTTATGTTTGCCAGCTTAACCTTTTTCTTCTCAATATTATCGTTAGCATACTTTGAAAGGAAAAAAAAACTATCGACGTTTGACAATAGAAGTAACTCCTTTGCTTCCATGTGGCACCATTCTTTTATATTGAATCTCCCATAGCATCTATTCCGATCTGATTTGCCCCTTCGGAAATTGCCAAATTGGAAAATGGTAACTCATCTAATTGATTTGTGAATGCTTTTTCAAGCCATTACCAATATGGTGCCTTGCTACAATCAATTCTTGCAAAAGTTCGGCTTATTAGTTATTACTAGTTAAGAAGGTTACTCTAGGTTAAGCATTTTGTTGGAAAGATGGAGGAGACAAAGCATGAATTCACACAAAACACGAGTTGCTATTCTTTTATTGATCACACAAAACATGATTCTTACAATGAACCCGGTGGAGGGTATTTATCATTTTCGACTAACGACTCACCCTGACATGCATGCACATGCAACCACACGTCTATCACTTAACTCGATTTGACTAACACTCAAATACTCAATCACTCAATCACTTAGTTCACTGACTCTCTATGTTTAGCTAACTCCTCATGCAAGAGTAATTATTTTATTTTAACACTCCCCCTTAATTACGACTGCTAAACTAAAACATGACTCATGACAACTCAAACATGCTTGGTGGTTTATGTCTCAACTAGGCTTACAACACCCAAGTTTCTTCTATGAAACTCAAACACATCTTGTACTAATGAATTAGTAAATATATCAGCCAACTGATCAATAGTTTTACAAGGCTTCAAGTGAACTTCTCCATTGCTCACAAGTTCTCTAATAAAGTGCTATCTAGTATCAATATACTTGCTCTTCTGATGAAACACACTATTCTTGGATAGTCGTTGAGGTGTTGTCACAATATATTGTTGTTGATCCTTGTTGTTTCTGCTTGAGTCCATCAAATACTCTTCTTAACCACACTGCTTGACATGATGTTGATGTTGCTGCTACTTATTCTGCCTCTACTGACGAAAGTGTCACAATTGGCTGCTTCTTAGATGCCCACGAAATCACACCTGAACCAAGGCGGAACACAAAACCAGAAGTGCTCTTCCTATCACCCAAACTCCCTGCAAAATCGTTATCTATGTATCCAATCAAATCATTCTTTTATGTGCTTGCATACATAATGCCACAATCTCTAGTTCCTACTATGTATCTCAAAATTCTTTTTCTTGCACTCCAATGTGTGTCTTTTGGAGTCTCCATAAATCTGGAAATCAAACTCACTCCTTGCATGATATCCGGTCTTGTAGCTGTGAGATACATGAGGCTACCAACCAATCTTTTTAATGAAGTTGGATTGACATATGCTCCTACATCATCCTTGCTTAACTTTTTACATGTTGCAATTGGTGTAGGGACAGGTTTGCAATTTTCCATCTTGAATCTTTTCAACAAATCTTTGGCATATTTATTTTGACAAATGAAAATTCCCTTTTCATATTGCTCAAATTCTATACCAAGAAAATATTTTATGAGACCAAGATCTATCATCTCAAATTCTTTCATCATGGCTACTTTAAATTCTTCTATCTCAAAATCACCTGTAAAAATCATGTCGTCAACATATAAACAAACAATCAAAATCTGTCCATCCTCATTTACCTTTGTATATAAGGTAGGCTCAATGTTGCTTCTGCAAAATCCATTCTTGATCATGTAGTTGTCAATTCTACTATATCAAGCTCTAAGCGCTTGCTTCGGTGCATATAGCGCTTTCTTCAACCTGTAAACTTTCTCTTTATTACTCTCAACTTCATATCCTGGAGGCTGCTGCACATAAATTTCTTCTTCTAGAATTCCATTCAAGAACGTTGATTTCACATCCATTTGATATACTTTCCACTTGTTCTAAGTTGTTGTGGCTAGAACTGCTCTTATGGTATCCAATCTGGCTACTAGAGCAAGCATTTCTCCAAAGTCTATTCCCGGTTGCTGCGAGAATCCTTTTGCTACAAGTCCTGCTTTAAATTTGTCAATTTCACCTTTCTCATTCAACTTTGTCTTGTACACCCACTTCACACCAATGAGATTTTTGTCCTTTGGTAATTCAACCAAATCCCATGTGTCATTCTTTTCAATAGCTTCAACTTCTTCATCCATTGCTTGCACCCAATTTTCATCTCTGGTTTCTTCTTCAAACGAAGAAGGTTGGAATGACAACAATGCAAAATTTGAACTAACATCCAGATCATCATAAATATCTTTTGAACTTCTCATCTTTCTCTTACCATTGCTTGATTCATCACCCAATTGAATTCTGGGAGAATCTTGATTTGTTGATCTGCTTGAAGATCCATGCTACTGTGAAAATCTTGGAGTCCTTGTTGGTGTGTCTCTGTTTGGTGTCTTCACCTATGATTCTTGTTGTTCCTTTTCTTCTACATCATCTTCTTCCATCAGTGGCACTTGTGCATTAATTGTTTTGTCTACAGTTCCATTCCATGACTCTTGTTCCTTGAACACAACATCGCTGCTAATTATGGTCTTCTTTGTGACAGGGTTATACAATTTGTAAGCTTTTGATTGCTCACTATAATCAGTGAATATGCATTTTTCACTTTTAACATACAATTTTCCTCTTCGCTCCTTAGGCACATGTGCATAAGCTACACATTCAAATACTCTGAGATGAGATACGTTGCAATACATACCTGACCATGCTTGTTCTGGTACTCTATTCATTACACTCTTTGTAGGAGATCTGTTGATCACATAAATGGCACATGCAACTACTTCTGCCCAATACTCATTAAACAAGTTTCTTTCTTTCAACATGCTTCTTACCATGTTCATAATTGTCCTGTTCTTTCTCTCTACTACACCATTATGTTGTGGTGTGTACCTAGTTGTAAACTGTCTTCTGATCCCATTTTGTTTGCAGTAATCATGGAATACTTTTGAGTCATATTCTCCACCATGATCTGACCTCAATACCTTGATCTGTCGATCACTTTGGTTCTCTGTTAAGGCTTTGAATTCTTTGAACTTTGCAAAAGTTTCAGACTTTTGCTTCAAGAAGTAAAACCAAGTCTTTCTGTTGTAGTCATCAATGAAAGCGAGGAAGTAACAACTTCCACTAATCGAATGTGTCCTCGTAGGTCCACACAAGCCTGTGCGCACTAGCTCAAGAGGTTGTTTTGCTCTGTATGCAACTCCCTTTGGAAAACTTTCACGACGTTGCTTTCCCAAGATGTAACACTCACAAGTACTAGCAAGTTCTTTGATGGGAGGTAATCCTTTGACCATCTATTTCTGCTGCAACAATCTTAAACAAGAAAAGTGCAAGTGTTCAAATCGAAAGTGCCATAACTAATTATCATTAGAACATGCAACTGTAAAAGAAACCTGACCACTGTAATTCAAAATTA
Organism: Pinus taeda; assembly: GCA_000404065.3. Classification (NCBI taxonomy): domain Eukaryota; kingdom Viridiplantae; phylum Streptophyta; class Pinopsida; order Pinales; family Pinaceae; genus Pinus; species Pinus taeda. Next base: position 111,657 of record APFE030369996.1, read on the forward strand.
GAGGAAAGAGTTTGTTCCTTATCATCTGCACCTTTGTGATCAGTTGCTTGCTTGGGGGCTTGTCATATATAACACATTCTTGACCTTGAAAGATAACTCTGTATCCTTTCTGTGTCAATTGACCAACATTGAAAAAATTATGTTTGAGACTAGGAACATAATACACCTCTAAGATTGTCTTCGGCTCCCTTTTCTTGGTTAGAATGTTGACCACTCCTTTGCCATCTACTTCCACAGTCTTGTCAGTCACCAACTTTACCTTTGTTTTCACAGATTGATCGAAATTTGCAACCAAATCCTTGTTGCGTGTCATGTGGTTACTGCAACCAATGTCTAACAACCACACACTAGCATAAGGTTCATGCATGGTATGGCAAGCTAGGAACATGGAGTTAGTACTCTTTGCAGTGAAATTAGTTCTCTGGTTCCCTTGATCAGTTATTTTCTTTCTACAATCACGAGTATAATGACCAAAATTATTGCAATAGTAACATCTCACCTTTGATTTGTCAACTCTTTGATTATTGTTGAAGTTTTTATAGTTGCTTCCACTTTCATGTTCATGCTCTTCTCGGTCATATCTCTGACTACCATATCTTCCACTTCGTCATCTACCTCTCGTTCCACTTCTGCCTCAACCTCTATTTCTTGAAATAGAAACATGACTTTTGAAAGCGGTCTCTAAAGTGGAATCCTTATTTTTGTCTATCCTTGCCTCATGTAATAAAAGTGATCCCATCAGCTCATCAACTGTCAATGATGCCAAACCATTGGCTTTTTCTATGGCTACTACCACAACATCAAATTTGGTAGACAAAGATCAGAGGACATTTTCAACCACTCTTTAATTGTTTATATCTTCACAATAAATCTTTAACTGATTTACAACAATTATGACCCGATTCATGAAAGAATCGATGTCCTTTGTCTCCTTCATCTACAAACTTTCAAAATCTCTCATAGTATTCTGCAACTTAACAATATTGACTTTGACCATACCTTTATAGTTTGTCGCCAAAGTGTCCCATACTACTTTTGCTGAAAACATAATCATAATCTTCTATAACACCACTTGGTCCACTCCCTGGTGAACAAGCTGCGACGCATGTGCATTCTTCTTCTTGTCTTTCTTCCATTGTTCTTTCTCTATATCATTGAGAGCTTGTTCTTCTTCTTCATTCTTAGGTTATGAAAACCAAGACTTAACATAATCCCAAACATCATGTGCCTGCAATGTGGTTGCCATCTTAATGGCCCACACATCATAATCTTTCCCTGTAAATGGTGAACACTGAGGTTGGAAATTTGAGAAAATCATCTTTTTCTAAAAAAATACCTTTTTGAAAAAACCCTAAATTACTCTTTTATAAAACTTAAAAAAAAAAAATACCCTTTCAATAAAATCCTTAAAAAAACTTGAAAAATACCTTTTTCAAAAACCCTTTTGAAAAACTCTTGATATTACTTTTATATATAAAAGAAATCTTTAAAAATATCTTTATATATAAGAACAAAACGAATTAATCACTCCAACCTTTATATAATCAGCAAAAAATTAAATACTAGTTTACGTGGCTCCAAATCCTTTATAAAATCTTTTAATAAAGACTTCAAAGACTTCACACTTTTAATAAAGGACTTCAAAGGCTTCCCACGTATATGAATATTTGTAACGTTTGACTGCTAACTCTGCTAATCTTCAGAAAGTTTGACTGCGAATCTCTAACGCTCTTTACGCAAAAGAACTCCCGCGTGCATGTTTAATGCGACAAATCCCAATGGAACCCGCGTTCATGCAAAACGGTGCAAGTTTTTGACTGTTAACGCGGGGCTCTCCTTGAGCGGGTTATAGCACTCTGTATGCCACTATAAGATATGCCACTATAAGGTGCCTCAGAGAGGTGAAATAGATTTTCCCTCTCACAGATTACTGTAAATTTATTTTTCTTCGCTCTGTGTAATCTTGTTCTGATACTAATTTGTTGGAAAGATTGAAGAGACAAAACATGATTCACACAAAACAAGAGCTGTTGCTCTTCTATTGATCACACAAAACATGAGCTGTTACTCTTCTATTGATCACACAAAACATGATGCTTACAATAAACCCAGTGAAAGATATTTATGGTTTTTGACTAAAACTAGCTAACATGTATGCACATACAACCACACATCTATAACTTAACTCAACTTAACTAACACTTAAATAATATTAAGTAACTTAATTAATTATCTTTTTTAAGACATTTATAAATATCGATGGTTAATCACAACAAAGTGTCTTTAATTTCCATACCCACAGAAGTGATAAGTTCCTTAAACCGAAGCCCCATCATAGATTCTCCTTGTAATCGCGTGCGTTGACAGAATGAATTTGCTGAAGCTTGCTCCCGGTGGGCATTTGAGTCATTTTATTACATGGACGAGTATGCTACTGCTCAAATTTCGTTCGTGGCCAGAGGCATCCAAAACTGCTTATAGCTTTTGATATCTTAGATTTATTTGGTGTTTATTAAGCGATGTATTTTAACAAGCGTCATATTTTTGTGTTTGAAAACTAAAAGGTGCAAAATCAACTATGCACCGTATTATAATTTAAATTAATGGTTTTTGGTTGAAACCCTTGAAAATATTATTAGTTTGATTGTGTTCACTCTGTTATGGTGTGTCGTTTTTGGCACGGAAAACTTTTACACCCTGAACCATAGTTACAGGTTACAGAATGAGATCCATGTGTGCCAAGCAGGTTAAGTTGTTAGATCAATTTTTGAACACATTAAGTAGTTAGACCATTTGCCTAACAACTGATGGATTGCCGAATACAGATGGTGATTGGTCCATAGGATGGTTCATCACTTGACAATTCTTATTGTGGAAGTTCCAAGAGCCTAGTTGTCAATATTGTTGATCTTGCAAAGCCAACAAGTTGTCAATATTTGTTGATCTTGCAAAGTTCATTTTTGATAGTAACAGTGTACAATTCTGAATTGTCAATATTGTTGATTTTGCAAAGTTCATTTTTGATAGTCATAATGAGGTGTACTTTAAAGGTGTACTTTAAATGAGTAGCAAGGTAAACTCGTTGATGTGGAGAAAGAAAGAACTAAGTCATGACTTACAAGTGAGGGTAGAATGAGGTGTACTTTAAATTAGTAAGGTAAACTCGAAGATGTGGAGGAAGAAAGAACTAAGTCACAAACTTCCAAGTGAGAGTAGAGTTGCTGATGAAAACAAGTCAGACAAAAATTATTTTTATTGTTATAATATGTATTGTAATTGTACATGTAAGATTTAAAAATAGAATTAAAGAGAATATCTCAACTTCCCTATCTATATTTGGAATTGCTTAGCTTTTACAAATACTAAGCTGTATCAATATGATTTATGTAATATAATAAAAAAATATCCTTTGTTGTGACTCTATTTTTAACCAATCTAAAGAATTCTATCTTAATGAAGGAAAAGAAAAGTTATAACCCAATCTCTCACCAAAGTGTTTCAAGGAAGGAGAAAATCTGAAAATGGATTCTATCTTAATGAATGAAAGGAAGAGTTATACCCCAATCCCTCAACAAAGTGTTTTCAGAATTTTAAATTCTAGTAGAGTGGACCACGTATCTTGGACAGTTTCCTCCCTTGTGCTGGTGGTTCATCTAGAAAATAGTGCTGGTGGTTCATCATCATTTTCTAGTGGAGCTGATGGTGGACTAATATATTAACATTTAATCCCAGGAATGCAAGAGATGAGATGTTTTTGTAGGGTTATTTGGCAGTTCAAGCTCTTTTGGAAGCTTGACGAGTATGGGTTCAAGAAACTGAGGGATTCAATTACATTTCGTGGTTTTAGTGATACTGAAATTATATGTAGATCTTTGGTGAAGGAGTTCGTGTAGGTCCTCGTAAGCGGCTCTTTGCGAGGGGACCAGGGGTGATATTTTCTAACTTATTTTGGAATCTGAAGGATAAGCTTTTCACGTGGACGTCAAAAATCAAACAGTGAAACAATCTTCCCTTAACATCAATACTTCAGAATTGGAAGTCAAAAATGAAACATCTAAACAATTTTCCCTTAACATTAATACTTCAACATTATAATAAGGGCAATAAATAATCTATTTCACTAAAGAAAATTTCGACCGACTTAAATTAAAGCACAGTTGTGCATCAATAATACATTTAGTTTCCCATTGAAAACAATTTCTTGAAAGGGAGCAAAACCAATGTCCCACTCTTCCCAATGTCCCACTCTTCCCTCGCCATTTGAATCATTTCAGATTCCACACTCTACCTGTTCATGTATGCATATAATCTTAATGTCAAATTCAATGGCTTCTCGGATCTAGTGAGCAATACCTTACTTGGAAGAGTAACCCAACTGCTCCATCTCCCAGCTCAACTTGGAAGCCACCGCATCATGCCTTGGGACATAATCCTGAAGCAAATAGTGGAACAGTGATCTTAATTAATGTTCACGTGAATCTGACTTAACACATTATGCTTATAAACATGGAGCAAACTGAGGAAGACATTACTGTGACATTCAATCCCTACCTCTAATTTCTTCACTAAATCTCTAGCCGTTGGCGCTGAGACAATTATATGGCGAGCCGCGGGATTAATGAATCCTTCTTCCACTGCTTTGTCAATGAATGATAACAGTGAATTGTAGTAACCGTCTACATTCAGCACGCCAACCTAAAGGCGACTTTTTTTTTTGTTAATAACTAATTATTGCATTTTAAAGATGTAAGCAAATCAAAACTAATCCGGCGGGCCTTAAAAGTGTTCATTTCGATGTTTGTAATATTGGCACGGATGAAAGAATTACCGGCTTGTCGTGTATCCCAAGCTGAGACCATGTTATCATTTCCAGTAATTCTTCCAAAGTTCCATAGCCACCTGACAGAACAATTTTTTACATTCTTGATTGAAGCTCTCTGGATTTCATTTTCGTATAGTAATCTTTTGTCTTAACTTCTTCATATTTTTTTGCTGTACCTGGTAAGGCAATGAAAGCGTCGGATTGCCGGGCCATTTCAGCCTTCCTTTGGTGCATGTCAGTAACGGCTTTCACTTCCCCTACAGTTTCACCAGTGATCTGCAGTAAAAAGAAGCAACCTGTCAGGTAAATCTTTGAAACTTCGTGCGTACATAAAATGGCCTTTGAAACAACGCAATTACTGCCCAAGAATTTTGATGGAAGAGAGCCTAGTTCTGCGTGCGTGAAAATGACTTATTTGTATATTTTTTAATTGAATAACAGCCAATGCTAAGTTGAGTTTTGCCCGTCTGGTTTACCTCTCCAGGCATGAGCGCCCTGGGAATGACCCTAAAAACGGAAAGGTAGAATTAGCAAAGCAAACAGAATATATATGAAAATTTAAACGAGTTTGATAATTTGATTGAAATTCATGTTTCTTAAATTCTTCAGTAATGGGAAGATTTTTTTTTCTTTGGAAACGAATTCAGGATATAAGTTTCCATACCCGAGTACATGGCGACCGCCTTCATGAACGGCTTGTGCAACGACACCCATGAGTCCTATGCTGCCTCCGCCGTAAACCAAATCAATGCCTTTTGAAACCTGAGAAAGCAAACGAAAATGAATAAATATGGTCTGATTTTGGTAGAAGTCAGCATGATAAACCTTTAGCTGAATAATGAGTAATTATGCCCTGATTTTTGCTAAAGGTATGTACGGAAAACAGTTAAAGACTCATAAACGTAGTACATGCTCCTTGAACTATGGGTTTGAGGATAAAAATTGTCAATATATTGCAAAACATATGCCTAAATACAGGCAAAATTTAATACACTTCATTCAAGATCAAAGATCCTAACTATCTCTGTAAAAGGAAACGATTGGGAAAAATCTAAAGCAATAGAGGAGATGAAGAGAGACGAAGTTCACAAAATTCTATGAAATCCGTAATTATATCTGGGAGAAGAGAGTGAACTAGCAAAATTGTCTGTGCTAACGTTATAGCTTCAGAAAATTGCATTATTGCTAAAGATTTTTGACTGACCAAGTACTTGGAGACAGTTCAAAATCATAAAGATTTCAAGGGAGTTAGATCTTGAAATAAGATAAGAAAAACAATTAAAATGGCTTCAAAACTGATGAATGCGATGTAGCAGCTTGATTACATCCAAGCTATGTGAAGTAAGCTTTAAGCTGCATGCTAGAAATTAAACGATTAAATCTACATGAGAAGAACTCGTTTAATCAAAGTGCTTTGAAACTAGCCAAGAAGAGGAACATCAATAAATAGTGTGCATAGTGTCGAGCTTATTCCACGGTACTTCCTTCAGCAAACAAGAAAGGCTATTATTGACTTCCGTAATACCAGCTTCGATCCCGGACTTCAAACATGTCCACCAGTTTTTGGACAGTCAATCCAAAGTAAAAGGTCGATCAAGTACGTTGTCAAAAACAAATAATACCTACCGAAGCAGGAGCAGAGTGTAATGGCTGCCTCCAAAAGTAGACTAAAGAAAGCAAATTTTCACTCACAAACAGTACTCTCCACAGAGAATTAAAGACAAAAACACACAATACATCGCCATTTAAACAAGAAAAGACAATTAAAAGTGGAACAGAAGGATTTAACGGAAAATAGCACAGAAGGCAATTCCATTCAAGTAACCAAGCGACAAAATAATAATATTAATAATAATGGAAAAGCAAGAAATCCTAAGAATTAAAGGCAAAACAAGACGATTTACCAGCTCCTTCCCCATCTCTACGGCCGCATTTTGATAACTATTTTTCTTCCCCGGACTGCTTCCGCAGAACACACAGACTTTCTTGAATCTTGACCTTGCCTTCTCCATTTGCATTTCCATCCCTTTCAGCAATCACTATCTCTTTCCGGGCCGCTCGCAGCTGTCTGCACTCCGCTCCCGCGTCTCGCTCACCTAAATAAGTAGATACATCTCCTCGTGCTACTCACGCGCTGGTGGAGGATATATTCTGTCCAGTTTAGAATTAAAGAAAAATATCCGCAGGCAGTTGAAATATAGTAATGATTTACTTAGATCATCAAACATTTCAGGCATAAAAACATGTTTCAATCCTCATCGCTGGTCCGACATTCCAATCGCCGTCTCGAGTTTCGACATTATTATTACGGTTATAGACGTGGTCCGACATTCCAATCGCCGTCTCGAGTTTCGACATTATTATTACCGTTATAGACGTGCATCTATTGAATGTTGGGAGATAAATTACTGTATTCTTGATAAGACATTAAAATTAAAGATATTCGTATAATGTGTAGTCTCTCTTCTGTTTTTTAAAACGAACCCCGTAAAGATTTGTAAGCATATTTATATATTCTAAATTATTTATTTATTTATTTTTATTTTTTTAGGTTTTGAATGTTGAGAACACTTAAACAAGTTTTTAGGACACAAAAGTTTCATTTTTTTTTCTGATTAAATATTTTTCTAAAAACTTCAAAATGTAGACACAATTATATTTCATTTTTATTATAATTTTATTTTGATTTAGTTTCTCTATTTGTTTTTCTTGGATAAAAGTTTTCCAAATTTCATTAGGGAATCCATTTTCCAAGAGTATTTGTTGTGTTTCCAAGAACTGCATGGAGGGAATCCTTACTCGCGACTGGAGGATGCACATTGACCAGTAATTTTTTTAGCTTAGATTATATTGCCAAGTTTTTTTTACTGAATTTACTTTTTTTTTGGTCTTTTGGTTCTTTTTTGTCAGTAAGCTCTTTTTCTTTAACCACTATATAGTGATCACCTTGTGCATATTCTCACTAGTAATTTTTTTAGCTTAGATTATATTGCCACGTTTTTTTTTTTACTGAATTTACTTCCTTTTTTTTCTTTTGGTTCTTTTTTGTCAGTAAGCTCTTTTTCTTTAACCACTATATAGTGATCACCTTGTGCATATTCCCACCATTTGGGTCTTCAGGGTTTTTTTTTGTTTTTGCTATTCTTAAAACGTTTGGGATAATTTTTAATTACATGTCTGGTTTCATAGCATGCTCTACACCTAAATGAGATATTCTCATAGTCTAGCTTTTGGGCCCAAACATAGTTTGGAGCCATCAAATTAATTTCAACATGAAAACCCTTGTTGAAGTCCATATAAACGTAGATGTGAGCGTGAGTAGCTTGATTTTTTATATGTTTTAGGACAACCAAAATGGAGGTTGTTTAAACTGAACTGATGTCCACCTGTCAAAAATGGGAGTCCAAGGCTACATGAAAAAGCCAGCATCTTCACAGACAAGGTTGTTGTGCTCAATCTTATCAAAAATCACAGTGAAGAAAGCTTGTGCCATAAGGTACATATTCAGTGCATTTAGGAAAAAGGGGTTTCCATGTGTGAGAGGTCTAATTATGCAAATTGGCCAACGACAACAAGTACCTATTAAACCCGCAAACCAAACCATTCTCTGAAAAATATTTTTCACTACATAAAGCTTTCTCATCCACAAGAACAGAAAGAGAATACATTTCTTGTACCACTGGAAAAGTAGAACCAAACTTCAACATAGAGATGTATGAAATTGAAGAAGAGCTAGTTTGACAGGTATCCATACCTCCAAAAGAAACACATTTATTTTCCAAATCACAAGGATTCACATTTGAGTGCTCTACAGAAGAGATTTGTAAAAAATCCATGCGAACCTGCAAAAGAAATATATTTATTGGCCAAATCATGCAAAAAAATCCATGCGAACCTCCAAAAGAAATATATTTATTGGCCAAATCACAAGGATTCACCATTGAATGCTCCAGAGAAGAAATTTGTAAAAAAATCCATGCAAAGTGTGCAAAGATTGATCCTTTCATCCTAAAAATTGCAGCACATGTATGCATAACATTATTCAGACACCCTCAAACCCCACATTATAATGTGTACATTATTCAAACAACCTCAAACCCCACCTTATAATGTGTAGTCTAACAAATAGATGGAATGGATTTTTTGAATGTATTTCTTCTAATTAGTTTTAGGAGAATATTTTTAAAAGTTTGAGTTGAAGTTGTTTAATATGTAAAATTTAAGTGTTTTAAGTGGTTTTTAGGGCATTGAATTTATTTATGCATTCAAAAATGTAGTTTAAGAAAAAAAAACATAATCTTACTTGAAATTTTATGGTGGGGTTCCCATGAAAAATGTCTTTTTCTCTATAAGTTATAGTGTGCATTTGTTTAATCTATTTGTATTAATAATTAATAATTTGCATTAATTGAATCAACTTTATGCATTTATTGCATGATTAAAACAATATTGATTTGCTAAGTGAAAACATCATAGTTTCTTTGTTATATGGTTTAGAAGGTTTTTTAATATATTTTAAGGTCTAATTTTCACATAATTTCGTAGTTATTTATTGGAATCACAAGTTTGATTTGTGAACTCTACACAATCTAAGTGCCACAAAACTTGATGTTAAATCTAAATATACAATGAAAAACTCATTTGAAATAACAAAAACCAATTACTTTTTTCAGAATTCCAACCAAAAAATCTGAAACATATAATGTTTAAGTTATTTCCACGAGAATTAAAATTAACCCATAACTAAATAACATTCCTAAACATTTTTCTTAGTTAATTTATATGTCAAAGTGATGTGAAATATTCTAAAATGAAATTAGAGATTTTTATTTTTTAGTTTTTAATTATACTTACTCTAGAATTATAAAATTATTATCATATCTTATTTAAATCATATATTTAGTATATCATTATTAATTATGCATTTCTTTTATATTTTGATATTTTTGGTGTATTTTTTGTCAATTTTTTTGTTAAATTTGGTAGATAATTTAAGTGTCTCAATGTTTTTTGGCATTATATTCATTTATTATATATTTGTACTTATTTTGCAATAAGTTTCCAGAATTTTAATTTAGATATTTAAATTTTAAATATTTTAAAATATTTTTAGTAGTAATGACAAATCAAAGTTTATCTCAAAATTAAATATTCTTTTTTTTTCCTTTTAAAATTAATTGATTAATTAAAAAATGTTATATGCACATGTGTCATATCAACATGCATTATAATATTTGGTTCATAAAGGCTAATTGCCAAAGGCTTCTTATTTCAACTTAAGGTGGATGAGGATTTGTTCACTTTTTATTTTTTATTTTTTTAATTGATAGCCTAGATTGATTCTCAACTGAATATGTTCAAGATATGGTTAGTCTTAATGCTACTAAAGTGTATTACAAAGTTTGTTACTTTTAATAAATTTAGAAAAATAGATTTGTACCAAGTGGCTCCCTACCCCCCAATTTCCTAGAGATATGAGATTATTCTAATTCTAATAAGTTCATCCATGATAAGTTCTTCATTATTATTTATAACATTCATTTATATATAAGAAAATTTTATTTAGCAAAATGGTGAACTTTACAATAACATGTGTAATTCCTTTTTTTTCTCAAGTTAAAATTGACCCATAACTTTTTTGTACATGATTATTTAAAAATTTTCTATTTTAGTTTTCCCTAGTATTGTAACAAAGTCTATTTTATAAATTAAAAATCTATATTACGTATATAATTTTCAAATGTTATATATCTTACTACATGTATTGATTATAATAATAATAATTTAATTTAAATATTTTTTATGATTTTTTATATTAATTAATGTTATAATATTGTAACAAAGCTTATTATAAATTAAAATCTAATTACTATATATTTTCTAAATGTGTATATCATTACTACATGTATTAATATTATGTATTAATTATATTTAATATAATAATAATAATTTAATTATTATTTATAATTTTTTTATATCAATAATGTAAATATATTATAAAATAAATGTTTGATGCGTAACAACATTTAACAACTATTTAATTTTATTACACTACTGCAATTAAAAATAAACATATACAATTTAAACCACTAAAAATATTAATTTCTTTCAAAATTATATTACAAATTATATTACAAAATTCATTAAAAAAAAATTAGAACATCCCTTAAATAAATAACACTTTTTTAAGCTCATGAAAATGAAATCAACCAATATACAATAGGAATTGCCTGGACGACCAAAAGTGGCCAGAATCTGGGTAAAAAAATTTCAAAAAATCTTGTAAAGGCAGTGTTTGAATCTTGTTTTTTATGGAGGAAATGGATTCCACACCATCAAAAACATCTAAAACACCAAAATTGTTGAAGTTTAACAACTATAACTTGGATTTACAAAAATCCTCACCGGATTTTCTCTAAATTTGACCAATATAAACAAACCTACTGCAACATATACAATATAAACAAACCAATATCTTTTATGAAATCAACCAATTTCCAAAATTTTATTAAATGATAAAAAATGAAATGAGAATGTAGTATTGTAAAGTATGGATACCCTATGACTTATTATCCCAATTTAAGTATCCTGAATTAGTAAAACAAACAACAAAAATTACTGGTGTAAAACAAAACATCTACTTGTGTGGACACTTCCACTGGTCACAAATTTATTGTTTCACATTTACTCTTTTACTGCTATCTTATTACCACAGACTCCACTCCGTCCGCTAACTTGAAAACGTGACCATGAAATGCTTGGGATTCCGGTTTGTGCAGGTTTCATGCATTTTAGTTTGCTCGGCTTCATTTCGTATTTCACATTTAAATATTCCATTTCATATTTGCGGACGTTTGATTTCATTTTATATTTTCCTAGGTTTCACATTGCCGCGGTTTCGTTTCATTTTATATTTGACCGAGTTTCGAATGTGGTTTATTTTGAAATGATTTTTTAAAATTTAAAATAAAAT
>APFE030369996.1:123533-149624 GCA_000404065.3 Pinus taeda
AATATAATTTAGTTGTGATGGTTTCTAATGAGTCGTTTACTGAGGGTGAGGAATTTCCAGGATGGTCAAAAGTGACCGGAACGCAAAAAAAAATTTAAAAAATCTTGTAAAGGCAGTAGTCTATAACGCGACTTTTTGAAAGCTTTTCTGGCGGATTTTTCCGGCCAAAATCCGGCAGTAATTTATTGGAATCCCAAGTTTGATAGCTAGTTTCTGCACAATCAATGGTTCCCAGGGGTTTTTCAGGGCGCTGAATCCAAATATGCAGTTAAAAAACCATTTTAACTGCTAAAAATCAAGATTTAACCTCATTTCTTCCGCCGGATTCTATCACCGGAATCTCCAAAAAGTCGCATTATAGACAACTCCTTTGAATAGTGTTTTTGATGGTGGAAATGAATTCAACACCATCAAAAATCTATAGGGACCCCAAAATAGTAATGTTTAACAACCATAACTTGGATTTATAAAAGTCCGTGCCCCATTTTCTACCAAAATTTCCATGTTTTTTAGGGCAAAAAAGCAGTCTGGTTAAACTAGGAAGTTTCTAACTAAAGGAGTTTGTTCTTATTCTTTAGTTGTTGTCTAGATGATTCCTAGATTAATATTTGATTGAGAGAATTGCTCAATTAAGCCATTGTGTGGTTGAGATAGAATTTCTATCTTCAACCAATAGTTGATGTGGTTGAGATAGAATTTTTATCTTCAATCAATAATTGATGTATTTATATATGTGAATAATCTAATGTAATGTAATTTTGGTGTGTAATTGGTTTCCCTATTTGGTATGAGTTTGTATGGGTCTGGGCTTGGACTCCCTCACGAGAGTGCTGAGGGAAATTGAGAATATGAGTTTTTGTTGAGAGTGTGTTGTTGTTGTGGTGGTCTGATTGATCATTATTGCAGAAGAGATTGTTGAGATTGTTATTAGGTTGATAGAAAATTGTGTCTGACTATTTTTTTTTAGAATTCAATCATAAAAGTCCAGCTATTGCTTCATTGGAAAGCTTGTGGCTAAGTCTAGTGTATTGATCTGAGAGCGGGCTAGTGTGGAGAAGCTACCTTGAACAACATGCAGTCATAGTTGTGTTTTGTCCACTACAAAACATCGAGTCTAATCCATTTATTATTAAATTTGCTGATCAAATTATGATACACTGATGAGTCTGAGCAATAGATGCATTGTGTGATGCTTGCATTAAAACTCTTTGTGATCCGATTGGTGGATGTGTGCAAGGTGGGTGTGTTGCAATGGCAACCACATGAACTGTTGTGTTGTGGAGCACCTTGCAGCAACAATTTTGCCAGATCATGAACTAAGTGTATGTGACTGTTTTTAATCATTACGTGTGTTTATGTAAATTGTTTTTGTCTTGGAGGAGGCCAAGGCTGCCAAAGTTTGTGTGGAGGCACTGCCAGTGATGCCATGCATGATCATCGCTTAAGTGTTGGAAGACCCGTGTGGAAGACTCAGACTAGCGTTGTTGAGTTCGTTCTAGAGCAGATCTGTGGTAGCCTGTGCATAGAAAAGATTGGTATTTACAAGTAAGGATCTCTTTCTATAGGAACTTGGAAGCTAAGAAGAAAGTAGAGGTAGAGAAGTTGCACCCTCCTGCATGGCAAGGCGCAATGTTATGTGATATTCGAGTGTCTCTAATTTTTTTGAACTCTCAGCTGTAATAGCTTTATTTATTGAATTGTCTATGGCCTAAGTCGAACTCTCAAACCGAGTTATATGAATTGATTCTAAGTTGGGGTCGCATTATGAGGGTTATTTAGAGGCCACACCTTATTGTTCACTTCATTAGATTGATACCAAGATCAACAAATTAGTTTAATGCTCTGAAGGGATTTCTAGAAGGAATCAAGTGCAGATAAAAGCTTAGTATGGATGGTTGTCGAATTAGTTTGGAAATTGTGAATCTAGGGAAGGATCCCTCATTTGTTGAAGATTTGAGAGTGGTCTTTTAGTGAGGTTATAATGCGACGGCTTGGGATGTTGTTCAGAAATTGAATTCGGGAGATCCGTAATTCGGGAGTTCGAGAGTGGAACTCAAAAATTCAACTTGCCGACTACAACTTTATGAGGATTATGAGACAACTTGATGGAGTTAGTAGTGTAGAAGATTTCGAATTGATAATGATGGAAAATTATGTAGATATAATGGTTGAAAAAACCATGTATGCGAAGGAAATCCTAGTAGACTGGTGGTTGTAGTGGTTGGGAACCCATGCATTCCGTTGGACGGTTCTTCCTTTATATGAACGTCGACATATTATTCTTTATGTTCGTAAACACCATGACTGCAACTAGACTTTGACAAGTATTCATTAAGGGGGGGACTTGGAAATATAATTCCTACTTGTCTTAGTTGTGATGGTTTGTAAGTAAAGGAGCTTGTTCCTATTCTTTAGGAGTTATTTAGATGATTCATAGACTAGTATTTGATTGAGAGATTTGCTCAACTAAGTGATTGTTTGATTGATATAATTTCTATCTTCAACCAATGATTGATGCATTTCTATTTGTGATTAATATAATGTAATGTAAGTTTTGGTGTGTAATTAGTTTTCCTATTTGGTATCAGAGCCTGAATGGGCCTCGACCTCGCCTCCATCATGGGAGTGCCGATGGAAATTGAGAGTATGAGTTTTTGTTGAGAGTGTATTGTTGTTGCGTTTGTTGTGGTTGTGTGATTGATCATTGTTGCAGAGGAGGCTGTTGAGATTGTTGTTCGGTTGATACAAAATTGTGTCTTGACTTTTTTTAAGAATTCGCTCATCAAAATCTAACTAGTGCTTCATTGGAAAGCTTCTGGCTGAGTTTGGTGTATTATGAGAGTAGACTAGTGTGGAGAAGCTACCTTGAACGACATTCAGTCGCGTTTGTGTTCTATCCACTAGAAAACATCAAGGCCAATCCATTGATTATTAAATTTGCTGATTAAATTATGATACATAGAAGAGTTTGAGCAATAGATGCATTGTGTGATTGTTCCATAAACAACTCTTTGTGTTTCAATTGGTGGATGTGTGCGATGGTGGGTGTGTCGCAATGTCAAGCCGTATGAAGTGTTGTGTTGTGGAGCACTCTACAACAACAGTTTTTCCAGATCATGAACTAAGTGTGTGTCACTGTTTTTTTATCATTACGTGTGTTTATGCAATTTTATATCTTGGAGGAGGCTGTCGTTGCCAAAGTTTATGTGGAGACACTTCTAGTGATGCCATGCATGATTATCGCTAAAGTGTTGGAAGACCCATGTGGAACACTGAGACCAGCATTGTTGAGTTTGTTCTAGAGTGGATATGTGGTAGCCTGTGCATAGAAAAGATTGGTATTTACAAGTAAGGGTCTCTTTCTATAGGAATTTTGGAAGCTATGAAGAAAGCAAAGATAGAGAAGTTGCACCCTCCTGCATGGAAAGGTGTAATGTTATGTGATTTTCGAGTGTCTTTGCAATTTTTTGAACTGTCAGCCGCAATAGCTTTATTTATTGAATTGTCTATGGCTTAAGTGGAACTCTCAAATCATGTTATATGAATTGATTCTAAGTTGGGGTTGCATTATGAGGGTTATTTAGAGGTCACACCTTATTGTTTACTTCATTAGATTGATACCCAAGCCAACAAACTAGTTTAATGCTCTAAAGGGATTTATAGAAGGAATCAAGTGTAGGTAAAAACTTAGTATGGATGGTTGTGGAATTAGTTTGGAAATTGTGAATCTAGGGAAGGATCTCTCATTTGTTGAAGGCGTGAGAATGGTCTTTTGGTGAGGTTATGTGACAGCTTGGGATGTGGTTCAATAATTGAATTCAGGAGATCCGTGATTCGGGAGTTCAAGAGTGGAACTCGAAAATCCAACTTGTCGACTACCCCTTTACAAGGATTATGAGACAACTTGATGGAGTTAGTAGCGTAGAATATTTCGAATTGATAATGATGGAGAAGTATCTAGATATAATGGTTGACAAAACCATGTATGCGAAGGAAATCCTAGTAGACTGGCGGTTGCAGCAGTTTGGCACCCATGTATTTCGGTGGATGGTTGTTCCTTTATATGAACATCGACATATTCTTCTTTATGTTTGTAAACATGAGGACTGCAACTAGACTTTGACAGGTAGTCATGAAGGGGGGACTTGGAAATATAATTCCTACCTGTCTTAGTTGTGATGGTTTGTAAGTAAAGCAGCTTGTTCCTATTCTTTAGAAGTTGTTTACATGATTCATAGATTAGTATTTGATTGAGAGATTTGCTCAACTAAGTGATTGTTTGATTGATATAATTTCTATCTTCAACCAATGATTGATGTATTTCTATTTGTGATTAATCTAATATTATGTAAGTTTTGGTGTGCAATTAGTTTTCCTATTTTGTATCAGAGCCTGAATTGGCCTGGGCCTAGCCTCCCTCATGGAAGTGCCGACGAAAATTGAGAGTATAAGTTTTTCTTGAGAGTGTATTGTTGTTGGGTTTGTTGTGGTTGTGTAATTGATCGTTGTTGCAAAAGAGGTTGTTGAGATTGTTTTTCGGTTGATAGAAAATTGTGCTTGACTTTTTTTTAAGAATTCGCTCATCAAAGTCAAACTATTGCTTCATTGGAAAACTCGTGGTCAATTTTGGTGTATTCTAAGAGCATATTAGTGTGGAGAAGCTGCCTTGAATGACATGCAGTCGCAGTTGTGTTTTTTCCATGACAAAACATCAAGGCCAATACATTGATTATTAAATCTACTGGTCAAATTATGATACATTGAGGAGTTTTAGCAATAGATGCATTGTGTGACTATACCATCAACAACTCTTTGTGATTTGATTAGTGGATGTGTGCAACGGTGGGTGTTTCATAATATCCAGTCGTATGAAGTGTTGTGTTATGGAGCACCCTAAAACAACAGTTTTGCAAGATCATGAACTAAGTGTGTGTGACTGTTTTTTATCATTACGTGTGTTTATGCAATTTTCTATCTTGGAAGAGGCTGACGCTGCGAAAGTTTTTGTGGGGACACTTCTAGTGATGCCATGCATGATTATCGCTGAAGTGTTGGAAGACTCAGACTAGCACTGTTGAGTTCATGCTAGAGCAGATTTTTGGTATCCTGTGCGTAGAAAAGATTGGTATTTACAAGTAACAGTCTATTTCTATAGGAAGTTGGAAGCTAAGAAGAAAGAAAAGGTAGAGAAGTTGCACACTCCTACATGGAAAGGCGTAATGTTATGTTCTTTTCAAGTGTCTCTACATTTTTTTGAACTGCCAGTCTCAATAGCTTTATTTATTGAATTTTCTATGGCCTAAGTGGAACCCTAAAATAGAGTTATATGAATTGTTTCTAAGTTGGGGCCGCATTATGAGGGTTATCTAGAGGCCAAACCTTATTGTTTACTTCATTAGATTGATACAAATGTTAGAAAATTAGTTTAATTGTCTGAAGGGATTTAGAGAAGGAATCAAGTGTAGGTAAAAGCTTAGCATGGATGGTTGTCAAATTAGTTTGGCAGTTGTGAATCTAGGGAAGGATCCCTCATTTGTTGAAGACGTCAGAGTGTTCTTTTGGTGAGGTTATGTGACCTTGGGATGTTTTTCACTAATTTAATGCGGGAGATCCATGATTCGGGAGTTCAAGAGTGGAACTCGGGAATCCAACTTGCCGACTACACCTTTACTAGGATTATGAGACAACTTGATGGAGTTAGTATCCAAGAAGATTTCAAATTGATAATGATGGAGAAGTATGCAGTTACAATGGTTGACAAAATCATGTATGCGAAGGAAATCCTAGTAGACTGGAGGTTGCAGCGGTTGGGCATCGATGCATTCCGATGGATAGTTGTTCCTTTATATGGATGTGAACATATTCTTCTTTATGTTTGTAAACACCAAGTCCAAAACTAGACTTTGACAAGTAGTCATTAAGGGGGGACGTGGAAAATATAATTCCTACTTGTCTTAGTTGTGATGGTTTCTATGTAAAGGAGCTTGTTCCTATTCTTTAGGAGTTGTTTAGATTACTCATAGATTAGTGTTTGATTAAGAGATTTTCTCAACTAAGTGATTGCGTGATTGATATAATTTCTATCTTCAACCAATGATTGATGTATTTCTATTTGTGATTAATCTAATATTATGTAATTTTTGGTGTGCAATTGGTTTTCCTATTTGATATCGGACTGGGCCTGGCCTCCCTCATGGGAGTGCCGACGGAAATTGAGAGTATGAACTTTTGTTGAGAGCGTATTTTTATTTTGTTCATTGTGGTTGTGTGATTGATAATTGTTGATGTTGGTCTAATTGGTTCATTAAACTAGAAAAAGAAACTAAATAACTAATTTGGACACCAAAAGAATGACACAAGCAAACACAAGATTTTACTTGGTAAAAGCTTGACAATTTGTCAAGTAAACATCCACAGGGAAATGGATTGGATATTTATTAAATTAGTAATGATTCTCCATGATTACAATAGTTCGATAATTCATCAATTATATAAGAGCCTCCTCCATTACATAATTGTTGTTTCAGTATAAAACTAACTTGGTAGTAACTAATACAGTTTCTTTACACATGTTTACATAATTCGTTGCCAAATTTCAAAAAACTCCACCTTGATAACAATTTTCCTAATTCCTTTCCCATGCCCATTAATCATCTCTTCTACAATCCAAGAGTAGCTAAACACCATCGCAACTTCTCTACTGTAACTGGCTTCGTAAATATGTCTACACAATTCTCCCATGTATCAACCTTCTTGAGAGCTACTTTTCCGCCATTGATCACATGTCTCAAAAAATGATACCTTACATCAATGTGCTCGATATTGCTGTGATAAAATGGATTTGTAGCCAAGTGAATAGAACTTTGACTATCATAGAGTGGACTCACTCTCTCTTGCGTCCTTCCAATTTCATCAAGTAGACCCTTTAACTAGATTGCTTCTTTACTGGCACCTGAAGCAACTATATATTCTGCTTTGGTAGTGGACAACGCAATTGTTTCTTGAAGCTTTGACATCCAACTAATTTCTTCAACTGCAAGAGTAAAAACATAACCTGTAGTAGATCTCCTTTTTTCCAAATCACCTACATAATCAACATCCACATATCCGCAGACTGATCCTTCACTACCATTAAATATGATGCAATAATCATTGTGCCTCTTAAATAGCGAAGCACCCATTTCACTACTCACCAATGTTCTTCACATGGATTTGCCATGAACCTGTTGACAACTCCAACTGCATGTGAAATGTTAGGTCTTGTAGATACCATTGCTTACATTAAGTTGCCTACAACATTTTTGTATGGTACACAAGACATATACTACTTTTCTTCATTAGTTCTAAGACTCAAAACTAAAACAAAGCTTAAAATGGGAAGCTAATGGAACATTAACAGGTTTCACATTGTTCATATTGAACTTTTCAAGTACCCTTTGCACATACTTCTATTGTGATAACCAATGCTTACCATTTTTCCTATCTCTATGCATCTCCATGCCCAAGATATGTTTTGTTGCTCCAAGATCCTTCATATAAAACATCCTAGAGAGCTGACACTTTAACCTATTGATCTCATCCATGCTTTTTCTTGCAATAAGCATATCGTCAACATACAAAAATAAGATGATGAATATGCCACTAAAACTCTTGAAGTATACAAGATGCTCATACTCACTTCTAATAAAGTTCTGGCTCGCCATGAAGGAGTCAAAATTCTTGTACCATTGCCTGGGAGATTGCCTCAGGCCATACAATGATTCCTAAGCTTGCAAACTAATCTTCTGTTGCGACCTTGTACAAAACCTTATGGTTGTTCCATGTATATCTATTCATCCAAATCACCATGTAGAAAAGTTGTTTTAACATCTAACTGTTCTAACTCAAGGTTAAGTAATGCAGTTAGTGCCAACACAGTATGAATAGAAAAAAAATTTCAACTGGTGAAAAAATTCATGAAAGTCAATACCTTCAACCTGAGAATACCCTTTTTCTACCAGCCTCGCCTTATACCTTTTGATACTTCCATCAACTTTCCGTTTCAATTTGAAGACCCATTTGCATCCAACAACACTTCTCCCTTCAGGAATTTCTACAAGATCCCAGGTGTTATTGTTCTTGGCTAAGGAATCCATTTCTTCTTCCATAGCCATTTTCCATTTTTCGCTATCTGTATCATCTACTGCTTCCTAATAACAAGAAGGTTCCCCATATTCAGTAATCAAAAGAAAAAGATGAAGCAAAATCTTCATACCTTTTGGGATTTTTTCTTTCCCTTGTAGACCTTCTTATAGTGACTGGTTGTTGAACTGGTTCAAAAACTTCAATAGTTTCCTTTGTATCTTCATCACCTTTTCCTCTAGAAGTCTCTCCTTCCTTTCGACTTTCAAAAAAAGGTTTAGCCTCCAATTGAATTTGTTGATTTGGTGATACCTGTTCCTATTCAATTCTTTCGACATTTGATTTTAAAAGAGAAGATTCATCAAATGTTACATCTCTACTAATGACTATCTTCTGCGACGTAGGATCCCACAACTTGTATCCTTTCACCACATTGCCATACCAAATAAAAACATAACATTTCGATTTTGGATCTAATTTTGAACGCTGATTTTTAGGAATAAGAGCATAGGCATCACAACCAAATATCCTTAAATGTGAATAATCACAAGATTGACCTGAACAAACTTCTTCAAGAATTTTACAATTAATTACTATTGAAGGTGGTATGTTAACTAAATAACAAGCAGTGGACATTGCTTCTTCCCACAACTCCTTTTGTAGGTTAGCATTGTTGATCATGCTTCTGGCTCTTTCAATAAGAGTTTGATTCATACGTTCAGCAACACCATTTTGCTAAGGAGTATAAACAACAGTTTTGTGTCTAATAATTCCTTCATCCTTACAGTACTATTCAAATTCTAGAGAAGTAAATTCACCACCATTTTCAGTTCTTAAACATTTAATTGCTTTTCCTGTTCTTTTTTCTACCATTTCTTTAAATTGTTTAAAGACATTGAATACATCAACTTTTCTTTTCAACATAAAGACCCAAACTTTACAGGAGAAATCATCAATAAACGTTAAAAAATATAAAGCACCTCCATATGATACAACAGGAGATGGTCCCCATAGATCAGAATGAATATAGTCCAAAATTTCTTTACTATTATGACTTCCAATTTTAAGCCTTTGTTTACACTATTTTCCATATACACAATGTTTACAGAAATCCAACTTCAAGGATTTCAAATCAGGAAGTAATTTACGGTTCATCAATACATGAAGACCTTTCTCGCTCATGTGACACAATCATTGATGCCATAGGCGAGTACCTTCTTCTTCTTTCTCTAACACAGTCATTGCTTCATTGACCTAAGTACTTCCTTTAAGTCTGTAAATATTTCCGACCTTTTTGCTTTCATAACAACTAGGGCACCTTTTGAGACTTTTAGCACTCCATTCTGACTTGTAAACTTATAACCATCTGAATCCAACACTCCCAAAGAAATCAAAATTTTCTTTAATTCAGGTACATGTCTAACACTAGTTAATGTTCTAATTGTGTTATCATACATTTTAATCTTGATATTTCCCATTCCAACAGTCTGACATGATACATTATTACCCATAAACACAAAACTAGCATTTATAGCTTCATATGAAGTAAACCAATTTCTGCGTGGATACATGCGATGAGAAGCACTAGAGTCTAAGAACCAACTTTGAAAATCCTGAGAGACATTACATACAGGTAAAGTTTCATCTATCATACATAATTCTTCAGCAGATAAAACTTCATCTATCATACCTAAATCAACTCAATTTGCTCCCTTCTTTGGGTTATCAAACTCTTTCCATTTCCAACAGTTTTTCTTGAGGTGTCCAATTTTATTGCAGTGCTAGCATTTTTCCTTACACTTCTTTCCCTTTGATTTTGATCTAGAAGATCCCGTTGTTTTTTCTCCTCTTTCCTTTGACTGCCCTTTGGTTATCATGGCTTCTAGTGCAGTTGTTTCAGTATTGGATTTCCTCCGTACTTCTTCAGATAAGAGCGCTCCCACAACTAATTCAAATTTCAAAGAATCAGCCGTGCTCAAATTGATTGAAGTTACGAAGTGGTCCCACGACTCAGGCATAGAACACAACAAGGTTATAGAGTTGTCTTCTTCTTGAATTCTAACTTCCATATATGATAATTGGCATATAAGTGTATTAAAAAAGTTTAAATGTTCTGCAACTTTTGTACTCTCCTTCATCTAAAGACTGTACAATTGTCTTTTCAAATAAATTCTATTGGTTAACAATTTTGTCATATATAGTTTTTCTAGTTTTTCCCTTAAACCTGTCGTTGTACTCTCTTCAACAATGTTGAAGAGAACTTCATCTGCCAAGCATAACTTGATGGTACTGAGAGCTCAGGCATCCAAGTCTTCCTAGTTCGAATTTGTCATACTAGCAAGTTTCTTATTTGCCCCGTCCAAAGCTTTGTGCAACCTTTGTTGCACCAGCAAATCCCTAACTTTTAGTTTCCATAAAGAAAAGTTGTTCTTGTCGGTGAATTTCTCCATCTCGAACTTTGTATTCGTCATTTTAGCTATTTCTTTCTAGTTTGCTTCTAAACTGTGCTTCTAGGGTTTATTTCTGAATTTGAATTTTCCATAATTTGCCTTCAACTAGGGTTTCTTCCTGATTTTCTAAATTTGAATTGCTCCACAATCTGCCTTTAACTAGGGTTTCTTTCATTTCAACACAAAACTTCTTTCTTTTTAACACAAAACACTTAATTCTGTTGTTGCCCCCTTTTCTTATGTTTTTTAAACCCTTTTTTAATCCTTTACTTTCCAGAATATCTTTTATCTACCTACACAGATTGATTTCTTCAAATATATAGAAAATGATTTCCAGGAAAAATACTTCAAACCCTAATTTTTTTTCAAATTCACCAGCGTCTCAATTCTTTTTCTTATTTCTGCTGTTTTAAATAAAAAATTACCCAGACTCATTTTTGCTGATTGAATTGCTGATCATTTTTGTTGATCGAAATCCTCAAGAAAATATGTGAGCAACTTGCATTTGCAGCTTGCGTTTTTCTAGACCCTTCTTGACGGCCTCTTCTCAGACCCTCCTCGATGACTCTGGGCTCTGAACAAGCCAGTAGGTCCTCAACGACTCTGGGCTCTGGACAAGGCAACACCTCCTCGACTATGACTATCACCTCTTCGACAACAGTTATCTTCAAGAAATCGGCAACAAAAAAACTCAGCGGGCTCCTCTTTAAAAAAAAACTCAATGGGATCTATCACCTCCTCAACAGCAACTCCTCTTCAGGTGACAATTTTTTGTTTAAGACGGATGGACTCCAGACTCAATGGTAGCTAGTTGTGATGAATGTTGTGCAGTATCCTTTTTTTCAACAGACATAAAAAATTAATGGGGTTCCAACACTAGATGACTACACTCCAATTTCGTGGTCTTCAATACGCTTTCAACAAAGAATGCTCTGCGTGGGGCAGGCAGTGGCGGATGTGGGCTCCAACACTCGACGACACGGCAAGGGCGCGTATTTTTCCACTAGCACAACCACCAACGCCATGAGCTTCAATGGTAGATACACTACGTGCCTCCCTCCTCGACCATTCTCCTATGATACCACTTGTTGGTCTGAGCGGTTCATTAAACTAGAAAAAGAAACTAAATAATTGATTTGGAAACCAAAATAATGACACAAGTAAACACAAGACTTTACGTGGTAAAACCTTGACAATGTGTCAAGTAAACATCCACGGGGCAAGGGATTGGATCTTTATTAAATCAATAATGATTCTCCATGATTACAATAGTTCGGACATTCATCAGTTATATAAGATCCTCCTCCATTACATAACTGTTGTTTTGGTATAAAACTAACTTGGCAGTAACTAATACAGTTTCTTTACACATGTTTACATAATTCGTTGTCAAATTTCAACAGTTGAGATTGTTGTCCGGTTGATAGAAAACTGTGCAAGGGATTGGATCTTTATTAAATCAATAATGATTCTCCATGATTACAATAGTTCGGACATTCATCAGTTATATAAGATCCTCCTCCATTACATAACTGTTGTTTTGGTATAAAACTAACTTGGCAGTAACTAATACAGTTTCTTTACACATGTTTACATAATTCGTTGTCAAATTTCAACAGTTGAGATTGTTGTCCGGTTGATAGAAAATTGTGCTTGACTTTTTGTAAGAATTCACTCATCAAAGTCGAGCTATTGCTTCATTGGAAAGCTTGTGGTCGAGTTTGGTGTATTCTGAGAGCAGACTAGTGTGGAGAAGCTGTCTTGAATGACCTGCAGTCATAGTTGTGTTTTGTCTACTACAAAACATTGAGGCCAATCCATTGATTATTACATTTACTGATCAAA
Source organism: Pinus taeda (assembly GCA_000404065.3). Classification (NCBI taxonomy): domain Eukaryota; kingdom Viridiplantae; phylum Streptophyta; class Pinopsida; order Pinales; family Pinaceae; genus Pinus; species Pinus taeda. The sequence continues at coordinate 135,950 of APFE030369996.1, forward strand.
TTATTATACATTGAGGAGTATGAGCAATAGATGCATTGTGTGATTGTTTCACCAACAACTCTTTGTAATCTGATTGGTGGATGTGTGCAATGGTGGGTGTACCAGAATGGCAAGATATATGAAGTGTTGTGTTGTGGAGCACCCTACAACAATAGATTTGCGAGATCATGAACTAAATGTGTGTGACTTTTTTTTATCATTACGTGAGTTTATGTAATTTTCTATCTTGGAGGAGGCTGATGCTGCCAAAGTTTGTGTGGAGACACTGCCAGTGATGCCATGCATGATTATCACTGAAGTGTTAGAAGACCCGTGTGGAAGACTTAGACCAATGTTGTTGAGTTTGTGTTAGAGCATATATGTGGTAGCCTGTGCATAGAAAAGACTGGTATTTACAAGTAACAGTCTCTTTCTATAGGAACTTGGAAGCTAAGAAGAAAGTACAGGTAGAGAAGTTGCACCCTCCTACATGGAATGATGTAATTTTATGTGCTTTTCGAGTCTCTCTGCAATTTTTTTGAACTGGCAGTCACAATAGGTTTATTTATTGAATTGTCTATGGCCTAAGTGGAACTCTCAAATTGAGTTATATGAATTGTTTCTAAGTTGGGGTCACATTATGAGGGTTATTTAGAGGCCACACCTTATTGTCACTTCATTGGATTGATACCAAGGTCAACAAATTAGTTTAATGGTCTTAAGCGATTTATTGAAGGAATCAAGTGAGAGTAAAAGTATAGTATGGGTGGTTGTCGAATTAGTTTGGCAGTTGTGAATATAGGGAAGGATCTCTGATTTGTTGAAGACGTAAGAGTGGTATTTTGGTGAGGTTATGCAACAACTTGGGATATTGTTCAGTAATTGAATTTAGGAGATCTGTGATTCGGGAGTTCGAAAGTGGAACTTGGGAATCCAACTTGCCGACTAGACCTTTGCGAGGATTATGAGACAACTTGATGGAGTTAGTAGCCTAGAAGATTTCCAATCATAATTATGGATAAATATGCAGTTATAATGGTTGACAAAACCATGTATGCGAAGGAAATCCTAGTACACTAGAAATTGCAGCGGTTGGGCACCCAATTGTTCCTTTATACACATGTCAACATATTCTTCTTTATGTTTGTAAACACGAGGACCACAACTAGACTTTGACAGGTAGTCATTAAAGGGGGGACTTGGAAAATATAATTCCTACTTGTCTTAGTTGTGATGGTTTCTAAGTAAAGGAGCTTGTTTTATATTCTTTAGGAGTTGTTTAGATGATTCCTAGACTAGTGTTTGATTGTGAGATTTGCTCAACTAAGTGATTGTGTGATTAAGATGGAATTTCTATCTTAAACTAATGATTGACGTATTTATACATTTTCAATCTTTATTTTTGTTTAAACATTACAAATTCTCACAATTACAAATGACACATAAATATAAATATTACAAATAATAGATAAATATTAATGCATTCATATATTTTCAATATTTATTTTTGTTTAAACATTACAAATTCTCACAATTACAAATGACACATAAATCATTACATGATAAATATTTTGATGACTATGTACATTAATTAAACATTACAAATTCTCATGATTACAAATTACACAAATATTAGGAATAGAAAATATTTTGATGACTATGTATATTTATTAAGCCATTTTTATACCAATATTAAAAATAGAAAATATTTTGATGAATATGTATATTTATTAAGCCATTAATTTATATAATTATAAAAGTTCTTTAAAGTTCATATTACGAAAGAGGCCTTTTTTTCTATTTAACCAATTCGATTTTGTTTTCGTTTTGATAACAACGACATTAAGGGGATGCTTGGACAATAATGGACATGAGCATGCCGGTGAACTGCCCTTTAGGTTTTGGTACTTCCTTATCAAAGTTCATGTGGGATTTGGTTTGTGTATTTATAATTAATCATATATATATAGTAAATCTTTGAAAGGAATAAGTTGCCCAAAGTTGGGCAGGGGAACCTCCTGCTGCTGCTTGTGATATAATTTGCAGTAACCATTTTTTGTAGCCAAATAAATTATTTGTGATCTGTAAATTTTAAACTGCACCAATTTATTGGTAAGAGTGATTCAGTGCTTCATGTGATGTAAATTTTCTTATTAGGTAAGAAATAGTATATAAATAGTATATAAAAATATAGTTAAAGCTGCAATAATGATTTCTCGTTTTCGTTGCAAGTTAATAATTTCCAAACTTATACATTCATAATATTATATGATATATGAGTTAATGGGTAGGTAAGTGAAATATTTACTAGTTAAGGGTGAAGAGTGATATTATTATAATGATCTTTAGGGTAAATATATATTAGAATAAATAAATTTATTAATAAAATAATAATTTAATTAAGATCTTGATCTGGAAATGGTTTATGATAATTACCATTCTAATTATTGAAATGAATTATTAATAATATATTATATAGGGATAATAGAAAATAAATTATTAATAATATTAATAGTATATAGGGATAATGGAAAAATATATTAATATTAGTAATAATCATATTTACATTAATAAACAATATACATGATATTATATATAGTTATAATAATAAATAAATAGATAAATAAAATAATTAAATAAACTTAGGTCCTTCCCCCTGGGGCCTGGTCAATCCTAGTTGTTAGAAGTCCAGTTAACGATTACTCTATTAAGTTTAGCTGTTGGAATGGCCTGCTGTCCCTATTTATTGCATCGCTCTGATTGGATCTTCAATTTGTCCTGACGATGAACCACACTGGTTGGTTCGAAACGCGTTGAAAAATGATTTGTTATGTGATTTTGCCGAAATTATTCTTTAAACAAATATTAAGTAGTGATGATATATATATATATATATAGATAAATAAAATAAATATTAATGTAATGTATATAAATTTTTTATTATGATGATGAATGTATAAATTTGAGTATGTTAATTATGATGATCGAATTTGTTGCGACTCACTTATTAATATATCATGGGGCCTTTTAACTTTTGTGACACACTTATTAATATATGAGGAGGTTTTCTTAACTCAGATGATTATAAATAATTATATTTTAATAGAAATTTGAGTATGATGAAGAATGTGAATATAATATAATAATAATTATACTTTTAATAGAAATTTGAGTATGATGAAGAATGTGAATATATATAATAATAATGAAGAAGAATATTTATTTTTTAATTATGTAAGTTTTAGTATGATTATGATGATAATTTTTTTTTTAACGTATGTAAGTTTTTTTGATTGATGATGATGATGATGATGATGATGATGATGATGATGATGATGATGATGATTGATGATGATGATGATGAATGATGATGATGATGATGATGATTGAATGATGATGATGATGATGATGATGATGATGATGATGATGATGATGATGATGATGATGATGATGATGATGATGATTTAATTTGTATAAGTTTGAGTAGGATGATGATGATGATTTTCATTTTTTAATTTGTATAAGTTTGAGTAGGATGATGATGATTCAAATTCTTGTCCTTATATATTTGTAGACTCACTCATTTATATATGATGGGGAGGCTTTTTAACTCAATAATAGGGTAATATCATGCTAAGGTGTAAGATGATGATGATAATAATGATGACAACGACAATGATGACAACAACCATGATGACAACAACCATGATGAGGAAAGATGACAAGGAGGAGGATGATGACGATGATAATCACATGCACTTTGTATAAGATGTTAAATATTTATATGCTTACACATATATATTTGTATGTGTACATATGAATAAATTTCTAGTGCATTTAAATATTTTCATAATGAGCTAATGTGATAAGTAAATATTTATAAGTTTTTAATGTGTAAATGTGCTTAAGTGTGCATAAGTGTTTGATATGCATTTTGATATAAGTATTTAATGCATTTACCTTTGGATATAACTTTTTAATGCATTTTGGTTATATATATATATATGAAAATGATGATGAACAACCACTAAGAACTATATGGTCAATGATAATGAACATCCATTAAGAAGGTATGCGATTAATTGAAACTCTTTAACATTTTATTTTTATGGTAAAAAGGAAGTGAGAAAAGAATTCCCAGATCACCATGATTTTGCTGATGTAAAATGTTAAGAATGCTGGTGGGGTGACAAATATTTTGAAAGATAGATCAGATGTGATGCAAGAACATCCATCTCTAGACAACTCATTTTGACTAGACCCTAAAAAGGTCATGTAAATTCCCAAAGCGAAAAGAAAATATGTCAATTTGTAAATTTATATAAAATTAGAATTAGTATTATTGTTATAATTACATGCGTCCACATTCTAGCAAAATCTAGATTGTTTGGTTGTTTTGATGAGCTAGTAATTTGTCAAAATCTATGTATGTATAGGCAACAAGTTCTTAGATAAATTGTGAGTTAGTTTTATATTTCTGGGATAGATGTCCCATGTGATTATTTTATTGGAATATTTTCTTGCTCTAAATATTATGTAGAGAGAGAAGAGCATCTGGGAATTAGAGAAAAAAATCAGCCGAGGAGGTTGAAAAGGAGACTAGGCGATGAGTCCATCATAAATCCCTACAAAATGTTTCTTTCTTGAGATATAATAGAAATTGAATTTTCCTATGGAAATTTCATGGGTTTTCATTCTTAGCCATATATATATATATATATATAATATATATATATATATATATATAATATATTATATATATATATATATATATATAGGTCAATTCCTTGTGTGGAGTGGGTAGTGTCATGGTATTACAATAAATATGATTTACGTGCCTTTGGTGTATGTCCAACCCAATATCAGGCATGGATTTCGAGGGAAGGAAATTGAAGATTGACCTTGCGTGGCTAAGTCAATATAGACCTTCATCTGTTGAAGATGGCGTATATGTTATTTTTTTCAATTTGGTCTCGATGTAGTGAACATCCTACTTGATACTAAGAGAGTGAGGCCTTGAGTTGAATTCAAAGGTTATGAAGAAGGTGAGAAGAAAGAACCTATAATATGAGAAGGGACATTCCTTAAAATATATGTGTTATGAGAGGCCAAGTTAAGAAGTATCTCAGAAAGGTGCCAATACATAGTAGGAGAGGCACAAGAATCCAATCCCAAACTTGGCATATTTAATCTTGATTACATAGGTCTTCAGATCGAGTGGATCTTGGCACTAATTCGTTATTTTACTTGAGGCATAGTAGAAGTGAGACGAAGTTTGGGTCTTCAACCCTTTTACTTGTTCAAGAGGGAAACCCTCAAAGAGTTTAAGTAGATTCATCCCACAAGTGAGTTGGTTGTGCACTCGGGCCACAAGCTAAGTTGGCTAGTCGAACCTCCATGGAATTTGTTTGAAAAAGCGAAACAACTGAGTTCCTAAGCCTCGACCAAGTTTGAGCCATCTAAGTAAGTTGGGTCAGTCATCTCTGACCTCGGTTAATGTAGTTGACCACTTGTGTATTTTAACGTGGATTATTTTACACCACATGAATCCCCTAACTAGTAGAGTACAAGCAACAATTTCCTCCACAGTTTGACCACAATAGTGGATTTTGGTGGAGAACCATGATGGTAGAGCATTTGGTCAAAATCATTCATGTGACCATGGTTTGGAGGAGGGTGGTTTAAGCATTTAACAAGGACCTTGTGTGTTGTTTGACCAATAGAGACACCACAAAATTGCGGCTTCAATACCACAATATCCATTACTATACCCACGTGTATTAGAGAAAATTCTAAAATTGGTGAGTTCAAGGAACATGGGGTGTGTTACCCACCACTTTGTGGGTGATATCCCCAAGAGAATTTGTTTTCTGTGATGAGCCTTAGCCGACAGTCAACAACCCCTTGCAACCTCCTACTAGCTTGTTGTGCCATTTCTCTGCCACCTGAGCTAGCCATGTGGTCCCTTACCCACCTGTATTAATTGTATGCTTGAAGGTGGGCCTCCTGAATCTAAAGGTATGCCTTGTCATTTGGTAATTGAGTATTATGCCTTGTCATTTGGTAATTGAGTATTAGGTTTACTTATCATAGATACTTCTGGGTATGGATTGATGGGGGGATTTGGCAGAAAGGGTGGGCTTAGTTTATGCTCTTGTCCCCTTGATTTGTTTTTGTTGTTACCCTCGATCTTAGTCCCGTGGGATCTCCTTTATTGACCATTTAATTCTAGGGTGGTACTACTTGGGAAACCCTAAGTTTGGGTGTGTGGTCCCACTCCTTTATCCACATATATTACTCCCTTTCCACTCACTATACCCCATTCATCATTTCTCCCACCTGGGTCCACATTTCGATTTTGGGTCCACATAGGGCCAACCTCCTTATCCACTTTTCCCCACCTTGGGTTAGGCCTGGAATGATGCCCCAAAGGTTGAAGCTGTTAAAAGAAAAATAAAAAAGAATAATTGGCCACATTTAATAGGAATTGTACCAAAAAATGCAAAAGATGGTTGGGACAAAAATATTTAGCGCATGGGAAAAAACCATATATGAGCTCTACCTTAACCCATTGTCATTGCCCTGGTTCCATAGGCCCTAGATGAGCCTCCATTATCTTTCAGGAACCCATGATTGTCCCAACCCCTGGAGGGAAATGAACCACCCTACATAAAATGGGGTAATCATTGTCATATTTTACACATCATGCTCTTGTCCTTTGAGCGTCGAGTAGTTAATTAAAGTAAATTCATAAAAGGAAAATATATATGTAATGAAGGGTGGAAAAATCAAGGTCGAGACACCTCATGTACCATGATTTCTCCCTCCTACACATTACATACCGAGGTGTGGTCTTCCACTTATCTAGCTACCCTTATTCCCCAATATGTGGCCCAGGATTAACCCTCTCATTCCCTACTCCATTCCACTTATTTATCACTTTACAACCACGCTATAGGGATGTACCTTGGACATACTATTACCTTTAAGGGTTGAAACCACCTAATAAGGTACTTGGTTCATCCCCTTTGGAGCTTGGAGACATTAGCACATGCCAAAGCCTACTACGGAAGGGCATGCCATTATGAAGTGCCCACTTTTTTATCCATGATTTGTAAACTCTTTTACCCAATTATTTTAATGACTAGTTGTACTAGAAGCCTAGGGGACACATTGGATCTTATGAAGGATTACATGAGGTTTTCATTTGGGTTTGGTCTCCCTATACAGGATCCTAACCTCGAGAGGTCTGCATTGACATATATAGGGTGTGCATAGAGAGCCATTGGCCTCCACATCAACAAAAATCACTCCACATATCTTCATCGATGCTCAGAGACTGCCAGCGATCCACTTTTGGGATGACGGTGATATGCTTGGTACAGTATGCCCAATAGGTGCCCACAAGAGGCCCACACTCTTGGCATGTGTCTCAGGATTTGTACGATGTCATGGAAACATTCATTCCACCACTCATACCCTTTCAAAGGATCTACAAACATCTTCGATTCATAGGGAGACCCATGGGGTCATTTATGTGTTGTCAGGCCCACTAAGAGTACCACAGGTCTACTACTTGGAGAATTAGCGGCCACCCCCTTTTCCATCATATTCCGAGGAATTTATTCCTTAGTATGGAACTTCATAACATTATTATGCCTTCAGAGGGGCCCACGACATGTACATATTATTATTTGGCCCCTTGTGAGACTTATTTTTACACTTGTGAGCTAGTTTGGTGGACTTGTCACTAATAGGGGTTTTATTTGCACATTATTTTATCATTAATGGCTTATGGAGGCTCATAGGCTAATTTAACCTCCTTAGGAGGCTATATATGGATGTTAGATACATTCATTTGGAAGATCACTTGACTTGTGATTTCTCTAATCATAGAGAAGTTCACATGTTTTCCTTGGAGGATATTTTTTGGAAATGGATAAATTTTGACATATGGATTTGGGCTATTTTTCTTGTCTTAGAGCTTTGTCTTGCAAATGAAATTCTGGTTGGATATATTCTATAATGTTGTAAGTAAATTTTGACGTTGTTATTCTTGTTGTTGCATACTGCTAAAATTAGGGCTAGTTGATGCATGCTTGAAATGTGGAATTCAATATGTTTTAGCTAATTTAATGTATGGGCCAATGTTATATGAATGAAATGTCCTAGAGATTATTTGTCTCGATAATATTTCATTATTTGATTTCAAGTATAAATGCTTGAAGGTCACTTTTCTTTTCTTTCTCTCAACATTGGATGAAGCTGACTTTCCGGGCCTCCAGCTTGATGAAGAAACCAAGTTCTTACTCATCATCATCCTTGACTCCATATCCCCAAGTGCATTAGGTACTAATACCTAAAAAAGGGTTATCATTTTAACCCTCTTTTACCCTTTTCCTTTTTTTCCCTAGGTTTAGCCTGATCAGGTCACCTAGTGCATCAATTTCCTGGTAATTGACCCAAAGAAATATTCTGATCTCCTACAGGTTACTGCGCTGGTGGGTCCCCTCCCTCTCCCCCAAATGTGAGGCATTTCTAAAGGTGGAATCTCTAGGAAACACAAGACCTAGCTCTAGGATCGAATTTTGCCTAGGCATCCCCAAGGCTAGACCTCAACAGGATCAATTCAACCTTTTGATGTAAATATTCTTGTTTGTTCCTTTGCTTTCACCTTTTCTAGGATAAGAACATCATTGGTTGCTACATTCCATCCTTGAACCTAGACTGGGTCCACTTGGCTCTGTGTGGTCCCACTTCTCAATAAAGGTTATTGGTCAATGACCGTTTGGGAATCCTAGTTTTCCAAGGATTATAGGGATTGAGAACCTCTTCTATAAGCCTATTCCTTCTCCCTCAACCCTCCAATCCTCACCCCTTACCCCTGGAGGATGAAGCCCCTTGCTAAAAGAGTAAGCAAGTTCTATTCTTCACTCCATCCTTGGGAAAGGGTTTCCAGGGTTACTTTCCAAGTATCCATTTTCATATGCTGTACAAGTGATCCCTACACTACTCAGACTCCTCCCATCAATGAAAGTCTGTAAAGAGAAAGGAGACTTAGTTGTGGCGATAGTGGGCTAAGTCTCTACCATTGCCCTTAACCTAGAAGTTTCCCTCTTAGGAACCCCTTTTAGGTCCCCTGCTAGCTTGAGTGGTAACAAGGTGTATCCACTGATTAACAATACAAGATTTTCTTGTGAATAAGAGCATAGTTTTGAATTAGTAGAGTGGAATGAGCATCTTGTGGGTTAGCTCTAGTTTTGGGGACTATTAAGCCATAATTGTGTTAATGTGTTTGGGTGTGTCAAAGTGGTATCAGAGCAAAAATAACACTTTCTTGGGATAAACTGATAAGTTTTGTGTTGTAGGAGTTTTGCAGCGAATGAGTGTTCAAAAAAATAGGATGATGATAAATAATTTAACGAGGGAGGCTTTAGGATAGAGATTCTAGTTAGCAAGAAAAATGAAGGTATTTTATTAAAAGAGGAAAGGGAGCTCAGAGGCTGAAGAGGTATTATCCAAACAAAATACAAAAGAGTTGGGAGAAAAGTAAACCTAAGAAGAGGAAAAGACCCCAGTGCTAAGGAGACATCGAATGTAAGTTTGGTATTTAAGTTTTTATTCTAATTTGGTGAAGAAGTTGATAATTATAAGTATCGGTTATCACAACCAGAGAAGTTATGACAAGGGTTGAAAGAGCATGTGGAGCTCTTAGATAAAAAAATGGGGATCTCATTGCAGGAAAACCCTATCGATAGGAGAAGTAATGGTAACTTTGAAGAGAATAGAACTAGTAGTGTTTTGAAAGACTTTACAAAAAGGAACCTGCAGTAGAGAGGATGCATCTGAATAATTCTAGCTGAGGTTGGAAGGGAGAGAAGGGTAAATAGGAAGTCCTCAAAGAGGAGAGAATGAGAGAAGTTCTCAAGAGGTGAGAAAGGTGCAACAATTAGAGAGGATCAAGGGGTGCTCAAGAGGTTATAGAGGAGGGAACCAGAGGAACAACAATAGCTAGGTTGAGGTGAGGTGTTCAGATAACAAGTGAGGTAGGACTTGTTATAGGGCTAGGTTGAAAAATATTATGAGCATGGAGAGGCTCATGTAGAAAGGAAGATAAATGACCATTGATTGTCATGATAAAGGTTCAAGTGCTAGCCATGAAAAAGGAGAAGACGATGCCACGGTAAATGGCATAAGAAGAAGGTTGAGTCAAGAGGAGTCCCATGAAATGGTTGAACTAAGGGAAAGGGTCAGGATCATAATGTCGCTGTTATGGGAGAGGGAATAAGACTAGAGAGGTGGTTGGATATTGAGGAAGAAAGAGGTGAAGTGGCCTTTACGGAAAAATAGGTTGAGACATAGTTTGAATGCTTCCCTGAAGGAGAAAGAACTCAAGAGAACTGAATACGAGGAATAAGATGTTTGCCTCTAGAGACTAGATCACAGGAAAGTCCTTGGTGAATATGATGATGATGATGGGAGACTAATTGATAGTCTCATGGGTTGTGTAAAGAGTCAAAAACAACAACATAAATTGTTGATAGGGGAGGAGGCTAAAGAACCTTACGTTTTTGAAACTAATAAAATATGCATGAATGTAAGATTTGCAGGAAATGAAGGTGGGAAACAATTGAAACTTTTCATGAAATTGTCTCTAAGAGATGGAGACAAAGAGGATTCAACCAATTAAATGAAGGACAACAAGCTTGTGATGGGGAAGGAAAGTGTCATTCCTGGTGAACATGTGAAGAAGGAAGTTGCAAATGTCAAGGTAATGTATTTACTTTTAGAAAATTAAATTTTGATGAATGGTTGTAAGGATTCATTGGTAGGTGAGGAGCATGGAAAGATTGTCCCAAAGAAGGAGTAAGTTCCGACATGGATTCACGGAAGCTAAAGCAGGAAGAGGAGAAATAATCTCACAAAAGTCAACAAAGAGAGCCATGTCATAGAGCAAAATAAATTATTCTTGGAACCAAAATGAAGTTGACTTGTGAAGATGGATGTGTGCAAGATGAGGGATAAAATTTTTTGAAGGTTATTATGAGGAGAAGCACAAGAAAATAACTAAATTGTGGAGATGGTGGCAACATATGTTTCTATCACAATATGAAAATGATTTACAATTCCTTGAGGATTTTTTGGATAGTCCAAAGGATGAGGAAGATTGCATGAGGAATGCAACCATGGAATTGGAAGAGGTTGAGGTGCCCAAGACATCTAAATATTTTGATGATTTTCATGGTGGAGAGGCTTCCAAGAGCACAATTGAGCTTGCAGAAAAAGGGAAACGAGTGCTACCAAAGAAAGATGAGGAAAGAGGAGAAGTATGGAGGAAGCTATGAAAATTCCCAATTTAATAAAGAATTATATGTGTAGCCAAGGTACAACCAAGCAGGAATGGAACAGTTATTTAAAGATATCATGAATTGGTTTAAAAGTGTTGCAATTAGTAAAGCATGTGTGGTTTTGAAAGAATATGTTCAACTCTTCCTTGAAGAAAGCACACATTTTGTCAAAGGAAAAGGGATAGTTTAGGGATATGGTAGTGAGAAAGCTCCAATTCAAGATTGCATGGTTATATTTAAATTTTTGTTGGAAGGTATTTTTTTCCAAAGTCCCTTGAATTATAATTTTAAAATTATAATTGACCCAAATTTTAAGCAACATGTAGAGGAGAAGAACTAGGTAGTAGGTTGGTCGAATTATGGAGCAATGATGAGAAGAGGTAGGTTATGATGTTTTCCAACCACATAAGAAATAAGGAAGCAAGCAAATAAATTTGGTTAGATATGGAAGATTTCATTAGCACAGTAAGAAGATAGCAACAAAACAGGGCATGGGACCCTCAAACCCAGAAGGTGATAACAAAAATCCAAAAAGGTAAACGCATTGGATAACTACAACACCAAGTTTGGGACCCTGGAGGATTTGATAGATTGAAGACATTTGACCAGGAGGTCAAATTTGTCCACCTGGGAATCTGATGCAGGAGCATCCATCTCTAGGCAACTCATTTTGACGAGACCCAAAAGGGGTCATGTAAATTCCCAAATGGAAAGGAAATTCCCTCAATTTGTAAATTTGCATAAAATTAGAATTAATATTTTTGTTGTAATTACATGTGTCCATATTCTAGAAAAAATATGGATTGTTGGGTTTTTTTTATGAGTTAGTAATTTGTTTGAATGGGCCCAATGTGTATAGACAACACATGTTTAGCTAAGTTGTGAGTGATTTTTAGATTTCTTGGATAGATCTCCCATATGATTATTTAGTTGGGATATTTTATGGTTGTGTTGATGGTGTTGGATACCGTCAACATATGGGGGATCTCTCCTATGTGAGGTCTCAATTAGACTTCACACCATTTGGTGTAGGAGTCCCATCCGGCTATATGGTCCGACCACCATTCAAAGGTTTTATAGATACACCTTGGTTACAATGCATACAAAAGAGATCAAAGGCACCTCTTTGAGGCCGCAAGTATGTAAGATTTGTGTGACACCAAATGTATAATGAAGAGGAAACTTCCATGACTCGTAAAGAGAAAACGAGCCTCCCATTCGGGAAGTAATAGAACTATCCTAAGGGGGACCCATGAGAGGAAGAGAAAGACTTGTTGATTTTCCTACAAATTAGTTCACAATATAAAAAACAATCGTAAAATCATAACAACACTCATTCAACAATGCCCATATCTAAGGAACGAAATAGTTCATTAGTCTTAGTATGTATTACACCAACATATACCGCAAACATATCAAGAATAGTCTTACCACATTCATGATACATGCATGAAGAAGTGTTGGCTCGAGGAGATTTTAATTATTAATGAACGATTCCATGTACATTGTTGCATAAGTGAAACACTATATCCAACAGTGGAACATGAAGCCACAACTTTCTTCTCCAAAGAATGATTTACCTCCTATGCAATACAAGAGAATCCAAGGCCAAACTCTAAGAATCCAAGCCCCTTACTTGAGTTACAAGGAGCTATTTATAACAAATGACACTGAATTTTGAGTTTACTCATCACTCTTCAACTTCTATGACCTATAGGTTTCCATACAACCTTTCAGATCCATACATGACCTTTTACATTCCACACGTGTCTCTTAGATTTCATTACACTAAAACATTACAAAATACAAAAAATATATAAGACGGTGACTATATGAGAAAACTTCTAATAGGACAAAAATATTATCAAATATATAAGCCATTTTCTTCTTCATGGAGCTCATCATTAATGTATGTGTGCCATTCTCTAAAATATATAGCAATTACTTTGATCCGGACTGGAAAGTCAACTATAAACTGCATCTTCACCTCTAATTCTTCTGTCAATATGGATTTGGAGCTTGAATGTACATTATTCCATAGCCATGACAATTTCATGTGAGCATTAGCCGGTGTGATGGAATTTGGGGAATAATGCCTTTAGTGCTATCCAAGCCTTCCTGTTATGATGTTTTCTTGATTTTCTCAATGCACTACCTCACTTCCTGTAAGATGATTTCCCTACCTCTTATCACCCTGAGTGATCCCATTGAAGGCATGATCCAGGTGGATATTGGTGGCCACCCACCTATCCCATTTGGACCCCCACAATTATCTCTCTCAGCATTTTTCGTTTCCTTAATTGTAGCACAACTTACTATTTTTAGCAGTTTTTCGGGTCCTGAACTTT